>PVJA010007709.1:0-67340 GCA_004027025.1 Myocastor coypus
GCTGCTGGGATGCTGGGTGTGAGTGCTGCTGGGATGGTGGGTGTGAGCGCTGCTGGGATGCTGGGTGTGAGTGCTGCTGGGATGGTGGGTGTGACCACTGCTGGGATGGTGGGTGTGACCACTGCTGGGATGGTGGGTGTGACCACTGCTGGGACGGTGGGCGTGAGCGCTGCTTGGATGGTGGGTGTGAGCGCTGCTGGGATGCTGGGTGTGAGTGCTGCTGGGATGGTGGGTGTGAGCGCTGCTGGGATGCTGGCTGTGAGTGCTGCTGGGATGGTGAGTGTGACCACTGCTGGGATGGTGGGTGAGAGCCACTGCTGGGATGGTGGGTGTGAGCGCTGCTGGGATGCTGAGTGAGAGTGTTCCACCTGCCCTGGGGACCTGCTAGATGGAATGAGAGTTGCATGAATACAATCTAAGGGGGAGAGGCCGCCGCCTTGGCTCCGCTCCTCCCTTTCTGTTCTCGCTATTTTACTGTTTTCTGCCACCATAACTGGCCGCCCTCTACCACGTGCCGCTCTGCCCTGAGCACAGCTGAGTGTGGACTGAAACCTGTACAGACTGTGAGCTCCGCACAGCTTTCCTTCCTTTATTTTCTGTGGCAGGTACTCTCACCACAAGAGAGGAGTAACGGAGACAAAGTCACCAAATGCGTGACCGTGCCCAGCATGCTGGAGAGCTTTCCCATTTTTTTTTTAAAATTTTTTTTAAGGTCTTATGACTCTGCTGATCTTCTGTGAGGGACGCCCCTTGACGTCTTTCTGCACCCCTCAGGGCAGGCCGGGTGCAAGGACACGCAGCCCTGCTGAGCTCGGCCCACTTGATCCTGGATCAGGAATGACAACCACTGATCTCATCCGTTTGCCCAGCTCCTCCTTCAGAAACGCCTCCCTTTCTTCCCACCTTCGCTGATGCGCAGAGAACTCACTCCATCCAGACATCGGCGGCCGGGGACCACAGAGGGGGCCACAATCAGAGAGGCGAAACCGAGCCTCTGCCTTCGCCTCTCCTCACTGCGGACTGCGAGCAGCTCAGCACCAAAGCCAGCAGGATTTCCGACGCCTATGCTCTTGCAGCTGCTTCCTAATTTTTTTTCTTCCACCTGTAGGAAAAGTCTCCTCCTTCTTATATGAAAAGGAGAACCGCAGAAACACCACTGGCTCCCACCCTTGGCAGAGGCAGATGTTTCTTTTTGTTCTAGCATTCAGCTTGTCATTCTCTCGTTGCATGTCTCTCCCTGAGAGTACAGAGCACGCTGGCCTAACCCTGAGCGAGCTCTGATTTATGAGTCTTCCGTGAGGCTCTATTAGTAGCAGGGAGGCTAGAAATGAACGCTGACTGCATGCAAACGCCATTGCAGACCCGAGGCTTGGGATCTTGCGGCCTGCTGGAAACAGAGCACTCTGCACCTGCGCGCCTCCTGGGCTTCCGTCCACCTGGATGCCCCACCGCAAGGACAGGTCTGTAGCCAGCACCATGCCCTGCCCCAGGAGCCTGAAAGGCACACCCCAAAGTGCTGGGTGCATGCTAGAAAACAAAGCACTTCCATACTGCTCCATCCCAATCTTCACCTTTGCCTGAGCAGGGAGTGGAACTCAACGTGGGCATATGACCTGACTGCTCCAGGGTCTCCGAGGCAGATGGGCATGGGCTGCTGCCGTGAGGCGGACACTATGCACTCATCCTCTGTATGGTTGTGTCTAGTTGTCCCCGCAAAGCCTCATGGAGTCATGGGCGTGGGGGGGGGGCTTCTATAGATTGAGACGTGACTGATGAGCCACTGGGATTCTGTGATTTAGTACTGATCTAGAGTTTGAGACTTGATCCATGGTCTCTGGGATTATGTGTTTTAAGTACTGCTGGGACTATGGGTGTAGCCTGGGGCGGATAGGCTGAGGCGGAGAGCCTCAATGTAATATAAAGAGTGGCAGAGAGACAGACTAGCGCTGTTGCTCTCTGCTCCCTGGTTGGTCAGTTGCCTCTGTCACCATTGTTGCTGTTCTGCCGCCATGAACTGCTGCGCTCTGCCATGTGCCTCTCCGCCTTGGAGCCGGCCGAGTACGGGCTGAAACGTCCAGTAACTATGAGCTAAATCAACCTTTCTTTCCTTCCTTTTGGGTGTCGGGTATTTGTCCCAGCAATGAGCAAAAAGTAACTAAGACACCATCCTAGCCTCCTTTTCCAGCTGCTCCTGTTACCTGGCTGAAGCCTGGGAGCCTCCTCACCACCTTCCCTTGGTTGGTTCTTCCAATCTCTCCTGGGAGAATACTATACCTGTTCTTAGTTGCTACGCTCCTGAAGCCCAGAGTCCTTGCCTCCCTCCGCCCTGGATCCCTAAGACGCATGAAACAAAGAGCAGGCATGTAGGCGAGCGTGAGCCATGCATAAACTGACCTTTCCCAGCAGGTCATTGTGGGCCATGCAAGGCTACAGTGCAGCCAACCCTATGCTCTGGAAGGAGGCTGATGAAGTCGATATGGATCCCAGGCTGGGCGTCTGTAACCCCTGTGCATTCATCCGTTGTGGGGCTGGCGACTGGAAGCAGGTGGGCCGCACAGTCTGCAAGCCTCCTCTGCATCGTGGACGTGATAGGCGGCTACATACTGTGAGGATCCTGCGCAGCGCAGAGGGAGGTCATGGGTGCGGCGACCGAGCTGGCTGCGAGGTTGCTGCAGGCAGCTGAGGCTGGAAATGGGTCATAGGTGTGAGCGCAAGAACGGCCCACGGTGCCTAAAGCAGTCAAGCTACCCCAGTCTTGCAGCAAGCATCCTGTGCAGACAATTTCAGCATCAGTTGCTACGCAACTTTGGGCCTGGCGATACTAACTTTGCAAAGGTCAACACAAATGTCCCTACTGTTGATCCTTGGGTCTTTTGCCAGTTTGCCAGACCGGCCTTGACCTGAACCCAGCCTTTGTCTCTTATTCATCTTTTTCTCATTCCCGCTGCTGCTGTCCCCCAGAGTACACTGAGAGACCAATGAGTCTGCACACGAGGTGAACTCTCGTTGCAGACACGCTGTGGTTGCTAAAGATGTGGTCAGCACCCTGCCAATTTGCAGGCAGTCCTAGAAGGTGGGACTGCCGTAGTGCCATGTCTTAGGACCACAAGGGTTAAGAGTCTCGCGCTGTGCTGACTGAGTTTTCCTGGCACCTCTGCAAGGATTATAGCCGGACCTCTTCTGCAGCCTTAGCTGAGTTTTGAAGTCAGCCTTCCTCCAGCTTCTAAGCAGTTCCACGCAGGGCCACTGCATGGCTGAGAATACAGCAATAAACTATAGGAGCATGGTAGCTGCACCTTGCCTGGCACAGGGAGACCCACAGGGCAGCATGTGGTCACGACACAGCCATCAAACATTTGGGAAAAGGATCATGGGAAAAGGAGACACTGAGGCTGTCGGGAGAGCGGTGAGGCGGTAGAAATGGACCCAGGTGGGGCTGATAAAAAAGGATCGCTGCGGGGCTGGCGCAAAAGGACACACATGGGAGGACAACCCGCTCAGGCCCCCCTCCAGTTCCTATCTTGGACAGAAGCTTTCTTCCCCCCCAATAAATCCATTCTGCTGATTACTTTTGTTTGTTCCTAAAACTCATTCTTCTCTTTTAGAGAACACGAACTCGTTCCAGCTACTTTTCAGGTTGGGAGATGATTTTTCCCCTATATCATTTGGGAGGTCCACAGCCTTAGCCCTGGCTCACCACGTGCTTTTCTTCTACAGAAAGGATTCACATGTGGGTGGTGGGAAAGCATGGATAAGGGGTTATGGAAAAGTACACACTTGTAGCTTACAGACGTACAAGTTGACCAGAATGAAACTCACTCATTTGTATAACTAATGTGCAGTCACTTAAAAATGATCAAAATATATCTGAAAGAAAATATCAAATAGGGGCTGGGGAGATAGCTCAGTGGCACAAGTGCCTGGCTGGCAAGTGCAGGGTTCTTTCTGAGTTCAATCTCCAGTTCTGGGGAAAAAAAAAAAAAAAAAAAAAAGACAAGGACCTTCTGTGGCTATTGGCTCAAAGTCTGTTTGCTCACAGAAAAGATTTCTTTTTATGGAGCCATTTCCAACCCCCACTTTTATGTAATGGAAAGATCACTCAGGATGCTATAATCTGCTTCTGGCTAATAAAGGTCTTTGGTGAAGATAAGATAAAATAAAATAAAATGTCCCTGAAGACACTTAGATGAATGGGATTTATAAAACGGCAAGAATTTCCTATGAAATAAAAGAAAAAGCTTGGGCAAAAGAATTTATCTTTTGGCGAAGGAAAGGCAAGGAAAATGAAGGAAAGGGCAGGAAGGGAGGAAGGTAGGGAGAGAGGGAAGAAGGGAGCAGGAAGGAAGGAATTAGAATCGGAGACTAACTCATGATCCACTGGGATTATGTGTCTTAGTACTGTGGAGATTATGGATCTTAGTCCTGCGGGGATTATGGGTGTGTGTATCTGCTCCAGGTTGGGGCAATAGCCTGAATGTATAAGAGAGACAGAGAAACAGACTCTCTCTTTGTTCTCTGCTGCCCTGGTTGATCAGCTGCTCTGCTGCAGTTATTGCTGTTCCACCGCCATGAACTGCATGCTCTCTGCCCTGTTCCACTCAGCCTTGGGCCAGCCAAGTATGGACTGAAACCTCCAGGAACTGTGAGCTAAAGAAACCTTTCCTTCCTGCATTTTGGGTGTTGGGTATTTGTCTCAGCAAGAACAGAAAATAGACAAGAAGGTAGGAGAATAGAAAGGAAGGCAGGAAGGCAGCCAGGCAGGCAGGCAAGCTATGCATAAATGTGTATATAAATAGCTGTTCTGCCTCTGTCTACCATGAAATACGTGCTAATGCCTCCGAGCCTAACTGTGTCTTCGCAGGAGACTTTCAGAATCAAACAACTACTGGCCACGTAACCAAAGCAGAAGCATCCCATTTCTCGGGGCGTTTGGATGAAGGCTGGTAATAAAATCAGCTACAAGTCTAGGAGGAGCCACGGAGGGGGCCCAAGCTGGGACTGGAAGGAGCTACCCAAGGGCCCCAGCAGATTTAGGCTCTCGGGGGCCACAGGACCCCTGTGCGGTGTTTACCAGGGTCAAGACAATAACACCATCTCAAGCTTAGAACATACCACTGGCTGGACAGCACAATGGGTTTCATTAGCAATCTGAATATTTTTCTGAGATTAGCATTAATGGACCAACAATACATATTTGAAACATCTAAATATATGACATTTTGGTCTTAGGTAGATCTCAAAACCTGAAAAGCACTCTCCAAATGTCCTAGAGAGCAAACCAGTGGTACCACAATGGCTCCAGGTAAATTTCTGCGTACGTGAAAGTAGGTAGAGGTGATAGTATAATCCAATAAAAATTACTCCGCATGATGACATCAGTGCGTGGGTCCTACGTAACCGCACGCCCAGTCATATTATGAAGCCTGACATATTAACATCTAGCGCTCATTCCAGAGAAGCCATATCTTGGTGATACACACCACAGAATACACGTCTAATTTACATTACCAAGATATAGATAATGTAAAACTGTTACCATGACAGGCTGTGTAACGTGGGCAGGGAGTCAGCTCTGCGGTCTAGGGACAAGCGCAAGGACCCAGGCTTGATCCCGCGACCTGCATGCCGCTGGCCCCATGTTGAGCTGGCCATGGCAAAGTGGTCTGGTGGTGCACACCTGTACTGCCACACTGGGGAGGCAGAGACATCGGGATCACTAAGGGTCCGAGCTGAGTACCAAGACCCTGTACTACACACATACATTAATTAATTTTTTAGAAAAAGCGCCAGACGTGACTAAGGCAGAGCACTTGCGTCGCACGGAGCCAGCCCTGGCTTGCAGCCTCACACTTGAGATGTCGAGCTGGGCAAAAGCGACGGAAGCCGAGCAACGGTCTCAGGTAACCATGGACAGCATTTGGGGTGTCGTGCGGGGCCCTGAAGCCTGGGGGTCTGCGGTGAATGTCACTCCCCTTCAGCCCTCTTTTATGTGATTCGAATTGATTTGACTCAATCTGTGTTGAGAACCGACGCAGCTTCTCGCCAAGTTGCCAACTTGCCCAGGGTGGGCTCCAACTCGCGCGCCTCCTGCCGCAGCCTCCCAGGGCACTGGGTTTATACGTGCACACCGGCACGCACAGCTACACTATACACAAAGACTCCATGAAGTTTCCCAAGTGTCACCGAGAGAAACGAGTGCTTGGTTTCTTCCTAAGCAAATCTTAGGAACGGAACCAAAGACACAGGAAAGGCCCGTCCGCGCACTTGCAGGAAACACGTCCTGAAAGTGCCTCACCGCGAACAGGAGTGCAAAGCGCAGCGTGGCCTGGGGCGGGGCCTGGCGATGCCCACTGAAGATCCAGGCACCTGTGCTGCTGCCTGGGGACGCAAATGGCCCACTTATCTACCTTTGGTCATGGTCAGACCTAACTGCTGATTTCAGCAGCGGCCAGGAGGTCAACGGATCTCGCATGGACCCAGCCGTCTGCAAAACGCTACTGTCTGTGTTAACCAGGGACGTATGATGCGTCCAGCTTTCGGCTTCCCTTCGTGAATCTGTGCCTCCCTGTTTCACAAGAGAAAAACAAAGACACTAGCAGTCTAGAAAGACACCAAGGAACAGGGAAGAAATCCGAAGGATAGAACACAGAAGGCAGCCGCTGCTTCTAAGCAAGCCTGCGCATCGCACTTACCAATGCTCCAGTCCATCTCCTCCACGACGTCTCCGTAGCGGCCATGGCTACTTTTCTTGGCAAATTCCTTGGACGAGAAGAGCGCCGTGTGCACGTGGACATAGGACAAGAACAGGAGGAAGGGTTTCTCAGCATTCCTGCAGGCACAAGGGAACACAAACAAAACCCCAGTGTGAGAGAGCAGCTCCCACCCGCCTTGCGGGTACTCTGCGGCGTCCTTGGAAAACTCACAAAGGACTATGGCTTCATTGGATGATGGAGGAGCCTTCTGTGCAGGAGGACCAATCTGTACCAAGGGGTTTCCTGTCACCTGACAAACCTCAGAGCATTCACATCGTGTCGCTGAGATGTCCTGCTACCATAATGCAATGCGAGAGAAAAGCTGCTCTGTAGAATTAGTTGCATTAAAAAAAAAAATCTTATAGGCTTCCTTCTTTGAGACAACGAATATGAACAGAAGCCTCCTGAAAGCAGGCTTCAGTGCGCGCTCAGGTCTTGGGACTGGACGTTGGACACCAAACAGGACAGAACAGAATACCCTTCAACTTCCTGCAGTTTCCTAGCTGAATCAAAAACCCTGAATGCTCTGGCCTGCTGTGGACTAATAGAGGATACATTCTGTCAAGTTGAGGAGGCTTGGCTGGATGGGTTCCGCTGGTTCGGGCTGTGGGGTCCCCACCCTGCAGGATGCGGCGGGGCGGCCCTGGGCTGTGATTGGTTCCACCCCAGGCCAGATGGGCCACCCCAGAGTGAGTCAGCACAAAATGTGCTTAAGAAGAGTTGAGAATGAGTTTGTGCAGTCAGCCCAGCCCGGCCCTGCACTGGCTGCTTCCTGCCTGGCTAGCCCTGCCCTGCTTCCTTGGAGAAGTCCTCATCTTTGGAGAAGCTTTGCCAGAGCTCTGCACCGGCACAAAATTGGGAAGAGAGAGGCTTGATGGAGGCCACAGCTCTTGCTCCTCCTCTGGTCTTCGTTCTTTTCTGCTGCCTTGGAGCCAGCAGAGTAGGAACTGAAACCTCCACAAACTGCGAGCGAAATCAACCTTTCCTTACTTTTTTGTCAGGTGTTTGTCCCAGTAGTGAGTAAAAAGTACCTAAGACACTATTATTATGGCCAGCTCAGCCTGTCCTGGGGGTGGGACTAGCGAAGCATGTGGTGCCAGGGATTGATCCGCGGTCCCTGTGCTTGCCTAAGCTTTCCTAAGCAGGCGCTTTAGACCGCTGAGCCATCTCACCGGCCCCAATACTCGTGATACATTGCTCCAAGGGGGAACATTGCCCTTTACACTTACAATTGTGTAGCTTTGGGGGAAAAAAGTAACTCTTACATTATGACTGACTATCCATAGCCTGCAAACATGGTGTGGCTAGACTACATTAAAACTGTAGCACTAGAAGAAAATTATGGAAATCCCTAAACCGAATATGGCACTCAGATGTTAATAACCTATGACAATAAATTTTTGTGACTCACTCTCAAAGTTACTTTGAAGGAAACTGCCAACATGCCTTGTAATGATATATTCATGTGATTAAACCATTCCTGCCAAAACATAACATGATTCCGTGAGAGTTGCCCTCGCATGTCATTCTTGTATACCAGGCAGTAATTCCTGTATCGGTGTGGAGAGGTTGCTGAGAGTAGACAATAAGACAGAGATGTCCAGGGATACCTGGGAAATTCATTGCCGCTATGAGGTAATTACGTCCAACGCTGTGTCCCCACTTCGACCCTTGGAGTACCAAGTGATCACTGTGCTGACGTGAGGAAGAAAGTACCAATATTCAAGCCCAACTTATGAGCCTGTTAACCTCAGCCCTGTATAAAATACTTTCTAATGCCTCAGTGCTGTGGAAAATTGAGCATATGGTTCATCAATTGCAAAATCAGTGATGTGAAGATTCCTCCATCATTGCTGTACACGAGTTACTTCTATTGTCCCTTATAATTACAAAAAACAATGGGCAAGTGCATTCTTCTCACTCTTGATTCCTAAAAGATGACACCTAAGAACACTGGTAGACTGTGGGCAGACTGCGAGTCTCTGGTAAGCTCTGACCTTCCGCAGGCTCCAGCACCCAGGCAGGGAGCTCCTGCTGGAGATGGTAGAAACTTTTAAGAACTTACGTGAACTCTGTATGCGCCTTGTGGAATGCAGGAGAGCTGGGATCTGTGGGCACAGAACGTGGAATCCCAGAGCTTTCCTGGCTCCATTTAAGGAGTCTGGCAGACTCTGAGAGGCATATGGGACTCTGTCTGGGTGATTACTGGGACTTTCAAAAGTGTCAAAATGCAGGAGCAAAAGGCAACCACAATCCTGTAGACCACCCACAACAACATCCAGGAGACAATGACATACAAAGAGATTTGCAAAACACATCCCTGCAATCTCCGAAATGATAGCAGATGCAGTAGAGAAACAAGTCCCTCAGACTATAGAAGAAATAACAGCAGAAATAATGTCCCAGGTCCAAAAAGAAAGGACAACAGTTGTGAAAGAACTGCTCAACACAGGTAAAGAAGACATAGATAGAGGGCTGGCGGGATGGCTCAGCGGTCTAAAACGCCTGCTTAGCCGAGCTTAAGAAACCGCAGGGACCGTGGTTCGATCCCTGGCACCACATGCTGCACCAGCCCTACCCCCTCAAGGCAGGCTGAGCCAGACATAAAAAGAAGACATAGATAGCAAAATATGGCAGAATAGAAAATTGCTGGAGATGCTGAATGAATAGCACAGAACTAGAGTGCATGAAACAGATTGAAACAGGTAGCCATTTAGAGAACTCCATTTAAAGCTGGCAAAACCACGTGCGTGAAACTGAAGTTAGACTTTCGGACCTCAAAGACAGTGGTGCAGCTAATGAATATGACATAAAAGATCTCTTAAAACTAACAAGGAAAAAGGAAATAACAATTCAGCAGCTACCAGGTGATGCAAAGAGAAATAATATAAGAACAACAGGTGTCAATGAAGCAGCAAGAGACAGCAAGAATGATATAAAAGGACAATCTGCGGAAGTACTAGCAGAAAATTTTGCGAATGAGAGCACAGAACCTGATTTTCAGATAAGTGAGGCATATAGAACTCCACACAGCCCACGGCCATGAACAATACAAATCTACACTGAGACAGGCACTAATGAAGATCTCAGAAATTCAGCCAAAGAACAGAATATTAAAAGCTCCTAGAGAGAAGAAACACATCACCTGCCATGGAAAGCCCATCACAATCCTGGCAGATTTCTCAACACCAGCTAGACCAATGCCTATCACCATGCATAAAGCTACAGTCAAAAATGGATCAAACGTTTAACTGTTACAACGGAAACACTAAATATTCTTGGGCAAAACGTAGGTAGAAATCCTAAGGGCAAAAGAGTAGGTAGAGACTCCATGAACAAAAACAAAACTGCGCAGGAAATATTTCAAAGCATCAGCAACTGGGATACAGGGGTTTTGAAATTTCTGCACTTCAAAGCAAATCTCCCACAGAGTAAAAGGAAAACCCACAACCTGACAAAAAATTAGAGGCAACTGTCCTTCTGACAAAGGCCTCCTATCTAGAACATAGATAGAATTTAAAGAATCAGGCACCCCAAATTCAAAGACGAAATCCAAAAATGGACACCGGAGATGAATATACACTTCTCAGCGGAAGAAATACAAGTGGTTAGAAAAGAGATAGAAAAATGTTCAGTATCACTGGTCATTCGAGAAACGCTAAATAAAACAACCCTGAGATTCTAGCTTGCTCCCAGAAAGGATGGCTAACATCAAGAAGTCAGCCAATAACAAAAGCTGAAGAGCTTGTGCAGAAAAAGGAACCCTTCTACACTGCTGGTGGGAATGCAAACTAGCAGAACCACTATGGAAATTATTGTGGCGATTCCTCAAAATACAAAATTGGTGCTCCTATCTAAGCCAGGTAATTCACTTCTCCTCATGGTGGGTATCTTTTGAGAACACCTGCAAACCTCATAGTGCAGTGGTATAATTGCACCCAATTTTTTTTGTATATGTGTGTGTGTGGTACCAGGGATTGAACTCAGGACCCTGCACTTGCCAGGCAAGCACTTATTCCACTGAGCTACCTCCCCGGTCCCCAGTGTGCACCCATGTTTATAGCAGTGTAATCTGTCATACCAAAATCCTGGGAAACGACCCAAATGCCCATCATCAGAAGAATGGATAAAGAAGAGGTGGTATTTTTACACATGGAGTGTTGTTTCTCAGGTGTAAAACAGGCTAACTCTGAATCTTTTGCTGGTAAATGGATACTACTAGAGTACATACTCTTAAGTGAAATCAATCAGACAGGTACTTGCAAACACTGTATTGTCTCCTTAGTGTGAGAATCTGAGAGAAAAATGGAATGTGAAGGGTACAACAGACCTTGGGAAAAGGAAATGAACTTATGCAAAAGGAAAGAGTGACTGAGTTGAGGAGAAGGGCTGGAAGGGGTGGGGACAAGAGATTAGTCTTTATAAGTAAGCAGGACGGTTCGCACAGTTGTACTGGGCATTTCTTCTGGTCTATGGAAAGGAGCAGATCATATTTAATTTGTTTTACACCCCCCTTCAATTGTTCTTTGTTTGTTTTTATTTTTTTGTCTTTTTTGAGACAGGGTGTCGCTGTGCAGTTCAGGCTGGCCTTGAGCTCACTTTTGTAGCCCCGGCTGGTCTCGAACTCGCACCAATTCTCCTGCCTCAGCCTCCCGAGTGCTGGGATTACAGGCGTGCGCCACCACGCCCGGCTCTTTGTTTGTTTTTAATTTCATATACATTTACGTTTCTTCTTTCTTCTTCCAACTGTCCATATATGAATCTGGTAATATGTTGGCAGGCAATACTATACGTATCGCAACAAATGCTGTGAAATTCATGTAACTTGGTTAAGTGAAATTGTGCATTACTTGTAATTTTTTCTGTTTTAATTCTAATTTGTACTCTCTTTAAAACAAGCAAAAGAAGGGCCAGCCAGACAGCTGAACAGACTAAAGCACCTGTTTAGATACAACACAGCAGCCAGGGTTTGATCCTCAGCATGCCAGTCCGGCCCCACTCCCGGGGCATGCTGGGACAGTGACTGAGATTGAGACTGGGCACCATGCTGTGCGCCTGTAATTCCAGCACCTGAGAGACCGAAAACAGGAGGAACGCTGCAAGTCTCATCTACATAGTGAGTGCCTGTAGGCCCTGTAGACCCTGCAGCAAACACATAAAAGTAAAATAAAATAAAATAAAAGTAAAGAAAAGCAAACAAATAAAATGAAGGAAAACTCCTTATGCATAGCAGATGTTGCTGACGGAACACAAAGCCTCCACACCAGGAAGTGACATCATCAGTCCCGGAACCGTTACTCAGTCTTAATTTCCGAAAGAAGGCTTTTTCTGTACACAAGATGTGGAGGAAGGACCACGGAAACATGTGCACCAGGAAATGACATCATCACTTCTAGAGTGAGCCATGCTCTGCATCTCACGTCAGCTCACAAACACGTAGTCCTGCCATCCATTACGAGAGCTCATATTCCATTCGTGCATCAGCTTTTTGTCTCTGACTGCAAGCACCCATCATAATGACTTCCCTTTCATTGCCTGATTTTTATCACGCAATTCAATTCCCATCACCATTATAGCTCTATGTCTGCCATCCTACTTATAGGAAGCAAGTGTCTCTGAAATTTTCCAGAAAGTCCCTATCAACACCAAAGTTCTAGTGGGCAGGTGAATTTTCTATTTCTCTTCCATTTTTTGGAGTGGAGGATGGGACCCAGGGCCTTGCCCGTGCTGAGCCCTTACCTCCAGTCTCCAAATACGTTTCTCTTAAAAGTGCTCCCCTCTGCATTATAAAAGGAAAAAATAAAAACACTTGACCATTGGCCCCTTTTGCACAGCATTCGTTCCTACACAGCCCCTACAGCCTACCTGCTTAATTCTATTTACGGCCTCATGGCGATTCCCAGTATGATTGCCTTGGGAAATGTCTAGCACAATAGCAAATTTCCAGGTATGTCAGCGAGGACTCTAACTTTGTCAGTGGAATTATGCATTAATGGTTTCATAACGCAACAGAGTTAGTAAGGTAGGGGGCTACATGGACGGACACACCATAGGCAGCACGGTTTTGAAGATGCATTTTGTCTCACACCCCTTCCTCTGTGACCTTCTCCTCTCTAGCTGCTTCCTGTCGGCCATGAGGTGAGCAACTTTGCTCCACATACTCTTCCGTCAGGAGGCTCCAGCCTCAACACACACCCACAGTGCTGGACTGATCCAACCACAGCTTGAGGCCTCTAAAACTCTGGGCAGAGTTCAACCTTTTCCTTCTCTCCGTTGACCTTTTCTATTTATTTCATTACAGAAACATAACACTACCACAGTCGCCATGCACTGCATAGTATAGTACAGGCATCTGTGTATATAACTCACAAAGTTGTCCACTTCTCTTTCTGCAGGTGTGGCATTTTCTAAACACATGCAGCCCTCAAAATTATGGGCTAAGATTCTTACACTAGGGGGATAATTTGATATTTGCACATGTAAGTCTGATTTATTTCACTTCAGAGTGTAGCCTGTGGTTGCATCCATTTATGTATGAAGGCCTCAGATTTATCTTCCTTTACAGCCTGTACGCCATTATATGAAAATATCACGTTTTTTTTTATCCATTCCTCAACTGGTGGCATTTGGGTTGTCGTCGTGTTGGCTACGACAAATTGTGCTGCTATAAACTTTGGCGCACCTATATTACTATGGTATGATGTTTTCAGCACTGGGTATTTTGGCAAAATACGCAGAAGAGGAACAGCTGGGTTGAATGGGATTTTCAATATTCACTTTAAAATAAATTTAACAGGTAAAAAGTAAAAAAAAAATATCAAGGAAAAATAAAATAAGGTTTGGTGAAAGTAAGTGTTAAACTATGATTGCTTGATCAATGTTGCATCCTTATATCTATTTATCTGAGCAGCAAATATCATGATATGAACCCATACTATAGGAGCCATTGTTAATTTTTTGCTCTTATTTTGGAATTCTGTATCGATTTTATTGTTCTGCGTGGCTCTGTTTTTGCGTTTGCTCTTATTTGTGTATGTGTTGTGTTACACACACCATGGGATCAAAGCTGTGTTATAGAGCCCACAGAAATAATTCCCTTTCCTCAGTTTACTCAACGAAGTTCTGTGGCTCTAAGGTTAACATAAAATACTCTGGATCTTTCCACAACATTTGCACTCCACGAACAACTTCTGGGACTTAAAAAAAATTGCCGCTGTTTGTCTTCAGCAGTCTGCAGTGCTGAAGATTAATGACCAGAGAGAGGAAGGACCCAGTGATTAGCTCGCGTTTCCCACGGAGCGGTCTCAGAAGCACAGGACGTGAGCGCCGACCTCAGCGTCCTGAACCAGAGCCTCAGAACTCCATAAATGCTTTAAATGTAGTCGCTGTCAATGCCTATCACCCCCTCCTCTGGTCAGAGCGTCCTACTCAATATGGAAGGGGCACTGCCATGGCCTTCATCGTGGGGTCCCCTCACCTCCCTTGGGAATCGGCAAGATTCCTTCATCGGGAGCATCTTGAGTAGAAAACATGGCACCCACCTGCGTATGAAGCCAGTGGCTTCCAGGGTCAGCCTCTGGGTGAGGTTTTCATAGGACAGGGGCTGCTGGATGATCTCATAGTTTCGCATGAGGAAGCAGTTCAAGGGCCGGAAGTAACGAAGGAAGCACAGGAAAAGGGCGAGGAGCAGGCCAACCAGGAGGAAGAGGCCAATGAAGACGCCCAGGGGCACGCGGACCAGCCTCAGGAAGCGCAGCACGAGCAGCGTGAACAGGGCGACCCCTAGGATCTGCAGGGGCAAGAACACCAGCCACTTGTAGGCCTCGCCAAAGACGGTGCCTTCCCCGGGCTTGCAGTCCCGCAGGTTGGTCATGGGAAGCCCGTAGAAGTGATCGAAGCCGTGCTGCCCAGGGTGGTGGCAAAAGTCAGCTGTGTTGTGACAGTTTATCCCCAGGTGCCATTTCCCTGAGGACACAAACGGATGAGAGCCTTTAGCCCCAGGTAATGTGCAAGCTGCAGGTACAGGGTCTAAATCCACACCCCAGGTTCAGTCTGCCTACGGGATGCCCCACAGTTCCTACTGGCAGCTTCCCATAGCTCTTCATACTCTCTTTTTATTTTTTTAAAAAAGAATACAAAATAGTAAAACAAGAAACGCAAAACATTAGAAACGACTGGGAATTTCACTCAATGTAAAGATAAGAGGGCTGCGCAGGTAGCTCAGGGGCATAAGTGCCTGCCTGACAAGCATAAGGGCCCAAGTTCTATTCCCAGAACTGCCACACAAATAAATGAATAAAGAAAGAGAGAGAGAGAGAGAGAGAGAGAGAGAGAGACAGAGAGACAAAGAAAGAAAGTAAGAAAGAAAGAAAGAAAGAAAGAAAGAAAGAAAGAAAGAAAGAAAGAAAGAAAGAAAGAAAGAAAGAAAGAAACTCAGCAACGGTTGCTTTATTGCATAATGCTGTCAAATTAGTTGTTTACATTATCAGGTATAAAGATGCAAAACAGGTTTTAAGAAAGTTACGGTGAGAAAGAGAGCAAGGCAATGTAAACATTAAGTGCTCCTTCCATGCTTTATTCCACAAACACCAAATTATTACCCATGCATTCTGCCTGAAAAGAAAACCAAATTTGCAGTTACACAAAAGATCCGCTGAAAATTCGAGGAAACAAAACATTTTAGCTTAAACCTCACTTAACCACTTTATCAGGCTGAAAAGTATGTAGAAAATGCCAAGTAGATGTTTTGGTTTTTGTGAGACGGGCCCTTAGGCTATCTGTCAGGTCTGCAGTGGTCCCTGTGGTTAAGGGACTTGTCAACTCCGCACTGTTTGGTGGTGGTGGAAACTTCATGAGGTGGGTACTAGAGACAGCAAGTGCGGCCACCAGTCAGGAGACGAAAGGGATTACGGGACCCAGCCTTTGCCCCTTGCTCTCTTGCAGCTGCGGCCCACAAGGTGAGCGGCTTTGCTCCACCACGATCAAACAAGAGCAGGGCGTGAACCAACTAAGCAGCCAAACTTGTGAAATTTTGAGCCCAAAAGACCTTCTCTCTGGATAACTCGGTGACATCAGGTGTTTCTCATAGTGACAAGAATCTGAGTACATATCATTATTCTTTTGAAAAGCGTAACAAAAATCTCTGATCAACAGCAAGGTATACGGTTTTGGAAGTTCACTGTGCGAAGAAGTAGTTGTCTATTTTTGGATCTTTTATCTCATCTGTGTATGTTGTCTTTAGCTCAACTAGCCATCTTTCCATCCATCCATCCTTCCTTCCTTCTATCCATCTTCCTTCCTTCCTTCCTTCCTTCCTTCCTTAGTTTCTATCCATCCCTCCCTGTATGCATGTTGCTATGTACATACAACTTATCTATCTAACATCGATACAGCCACACAGAACTCTGTCTTCATTTCCAGGTCTGCGACGTTGATTGTGACATCACTGTGAGCGAGCCCGAGGCCCCTCCCTCTTCGTCTCTCCTTAGCCTGACCCAGCCCCTCCCTGTGCCATACCGATCAGCGCCGTGGAGTAGCCTTGGTTCCTCAGGAGCTTGGCAAACGTCACCTCTGTGCTGGAAAGTCCTCCAGAGGAAGCTGTGAACACGTAAACACCCATCCGGGAGTGAGCTGCCATTCCTGAAGGGAAAAAAGCCTACCTTTAAGGACCAGGAAAACACCGGCCCCAGAAGCCACCGCGCCCCAAAGAAGACCACAGTAGGACACGCACAGTACGTTACCTAAGCGGATGGGATACCGGCCCGTCATGAAGGCTGCCCGGCTGGGCGTGCACAGGGGTGACGCTGCCAGGTGCTGCGTGAGTTTTACCCCCGCACTAGCCAGCCGGTCCATGTTGGGAGTCCTGGAAGGAAAGAACCATACCCTTCAGGATGGACACCAACCACCCAGGTGGCCCATCATGTCACACACAAGGAGTCGACAGGAGAAAACAGCTACTCACACGTTGCTACCCATGCCCTGCACGGCATCAGTGCTCAGCCCCTCCTTCTCTCTTTGCATTCCAAAGAGACACCAAGTGCTACTGCAGTGGGTTTCCCATTGGGGGTCAACTTGTTCCACCCATTGCACTGAACTAGCATCGCGGTAGGCACTGGAGGCCCACCCTGAGGGTGCCTGCAAGAAGCACAGAACGCCGACCTAGGAGAGGCTGAGAGGAGGCCATTAGCGAAGCTGGTGGGTCTGGGTGCTGTCTGAAGTTGTCAGAAGCCATTGTTTCCCTTGAATGCGCTTGTCCTGCTGGCTTTCCTGATGGGCTTGGCTGTTCTCACTACAGCAGGCACTTGGGACCACCATGTCGATGAGAGCGGCTATGCTCCCTTTGGGGGGCTCTGGTCCTCGCCTGGAACATCACCTCCTGACTCCGGGGGGGAAGATCTTGCACAGCTCAGCGTCCTGAGGCACTCTCCATGTTGGCTTCCTGGGTGGGAACTCAGCTCTGCTCATCAGCCGAGGAGCTGAGGAGGTCACGGTTGCTGAGGAAGGTTGAGGTTGTCTTCCAGCGAGCTCTGGTCCTTACTGCGAGCATCACCTCCTGGCTGCAGTACAAAACTTCGACATGGCTGGCCCAGATCCTTCATCCTGCTGGCACCGAGTTTCTAGCTTCCACCACTGCTCTGTGGGTCTGCGCAGCACAGATCCATGAAGCAGGCCTGTATGAGACTCGGTCTTAGGGTCTAGACCCCCACTTGGACTCGTGGGGGGCACTGTCATGAGCTGTACGTGTTCAGCTTCACTCAAGCAAGGCATTACAATCCAGGCCTCAGTGGGATGCCTTGGTCTTTAGTTTGTGAACAGATTCCCTACAGTTTTTGTATATGACTCTTTGGGTGGCTACAAAGTAATCTGTGCCCTGAGTTTTATTCTTTCCTTGGAAAGACTCCAAACCAGGTGTCTTAGTTACGTTTTTACCCATTTCTGGTACACATACCCAACATTCAAATTTGAGGATTATTGAGCTCACGGTTTGTGGAGGTTTCAGTCCATAATCGGCGGGCCCAAGGCTCAGTGGAACAGAGCAGAGAGCATCCGGTTCATAGCGGCAGAAGAGCAGCAAAATGGTGACAGAGGCAACCAACCAACCAGGGCAGCAGACAGCAACAGCGCTAGTCTGTCTCTGTTTCTCTCTTTAAATTACATCAGGCTCTCTCCCTCACCCTATCCGCCTCAGGCCACATCTGTAATTCCCAGAAGTACTCAGACCGATAATCCCATCAGTACTAAAACACATAATCACAGTGGATCATCAGGCAACTCTCAGACTCTAGAAGTTCCTGCCCCCTGATTGCATGAGGCATTGCGGGGACAACTGGACATAAACCCTAATGCCGGGACACCTACCCATGGATTGCAGCTAGCAGAGAGGGCAAAGGGTGCCTAAATCTCACATCTGACCCCAGCTCTCCTCCCCATGACCTCAGGGTCCGCAAGAGTTCAGATAATTCATCTCTTCTCAGTCACATCCAAAAGAGAAGCCACTGTTTGACTCCCTGCCTCACTCCCACATATCCCCAGGGAAGCGCCAGCAAAGACTCAGCAGTTCCATGGAAGGATGCTGGCCTCCAGCCCCCACAGCCCTGGCAACCGCTCTCTCCTGTGCTGGCTTATTCTGGAGCTAAAAGTTTGCTCTTTCAACCCTGGAAAGATGGGTCCTTTGTTCAGAACCGGTTTGCAATGTCACACTCTTTCTAAAGCAAACTACGAGGTTGGGCTGGCAGAGTTTTAAAAAGGGACACTGGACAGCCCTCAAAGCTGAATGTGCATGGCTTCCTAGCCTCAGGCAGTCCTGAGAGTTGCCCACTGCACCCAAGTAAAAGTATCATCCATTTTGATTGAGCCTGCATGAATTTTTTTTTGTGTGTGTAAGGATGCTTCCAACCCAATTGTCACCACGTAATCCTTTCCTTGTTATTGCAAGGGGAAAAGAAACAAACAAACACCACATCCAAACTACCACTCTTCTGTGGAGGATTTTCAATGCTTCCCTGGGGTAACCCCTGTGTTAGTGACCCCTGCAGACTCTCCCATCACCCATAGCCATGTGCCCAAGCAGCAGCTGCATACCTGAGAGTCCTGTTGCCATAGCAGCCTGGATCTCCCACACCAAGGTCGTCGGCCATCAGCAGGACGATGTTCGGCCTTGGTGCTGGCTGGCTCTGAGCTTCCCATAGAAGCGCCAGCAGGAGGACGCCGACCTTCATCTTCCTGCAGAGGGCAAGGAGAGAAAGGGAGATGAAGACGCTGGCTGCTCCCCTCCCGCTCTTAGGAGCCTCTTCTGCCTCGCACACACATGGAAGAATGCACTTCTCCTTGCCCCGCCCCCAGACAGGATGTGCTTGAAAGATGCTTAGGCCCAAGACACGGCAAAGCTAAGAAGCCATCATCAACCATTTCCAACGTATTCTTTCAAAACACACAGTTCTATCTGAGTAGTTGGCCACGACCTCTCTTCCCACCTATATAAAAACAGCTGTTCTGTAGAGAAAAATGAAAACGCTATCACTTGCCATCGCCCTTTATTGAAAGCCGGCTTCTTCTGGAGCTAAAAGTTCACTCTTTCCACCCTGGACAGACGGGTCCTTTGTTCAGAACAGATTTGCCATGGTCTACTCTTTCTAAAGCAAACTATGCGGGTGGGCTGGCAAAGTTTTAGGAAAGGAAACAGGCCGGCCTTTAAAGGTCAATGTGCGTGGCTTCCGAGCCTCAGGTAACTCTGAGAGTTGCCCCCTGTGCCCAGGAAAGCGTATCAGCGATGGGTTGCATCCACTGCCACAAGACGTACTCCCCGGGTGGCATTTCCTTCCTTGTAAGGATATAGGCAGGAGGGATTTCCAGGCATCATGGAGGCCTGAGCACCACAGACGCTGCTTACAAACATTCACTGCGGAAGGGGAGCTTCGGCAACTCGGCAGCCGTGAAAATTCAGTAGCGCCTGCCTACCCTCCTGGCCACCGCAAGCGAGTGGACTTCACTGCCCACCAGTGAGATTCAAGGGCCTCTCTCCCTCTAGCTCTGACAGGTGGGCACTGAAGAAGCTAGAGAAGACCCTTGCACAACCAGCGACAGGAGGCACAGAGAGGGTGAAGACGCACTAGCGACCCCTAGAGGGCGGAGGCCAACAGTGCTCACTTCCTTAGCATACAGAGAACTACGGCTCGGAGCGGGGCCATCCATCCGAAGTGCCGATAGTGCAGCAGTTAGGAAATATTGCTTCCGTGGAAGTCACATCCCAGGGGACTGCACAGCCGGGTGGTGTCCCCTGCACATCCCTGGCGGCTGCAGCAGAACACACTTTCCAAGGCTGTTGCCAGCCACATGATCATTTGCAATCTACGCGTTCCAGGAATGCTGAAAACATTAGCAGTGTGCAGAAATATTTTTTCTTGTGTTAGTACAGTAAAAGATATGCTGCCAGGAATCCTTTTCCACCCTTTTCTCTCACTTCTCAAGCCGTGATCCCGTCTTTCTCGACACTTTCTGTGCATTCTGTTTCCGAAGCGCAAGCTTTTGTTTTATGTAAGCTTTTTTGCTTCTGTATTAAATATGTATAAGGCCTCTGTGCCGAGGCCAAAGGCAATTTCCTACTGTAGTTCTCCCCTATGACCCTGTGAGTAAATAAAGATACACTGAAATTGTTGCATTGAGCCTCTGTGAGGGAGTAGAAACACACCAATTAGACAGCTAGGGTGATGAGCTCCATTTCAGGCCCTGGACTCCATGGAAACAATGTTTTCTACCTACTGCACGGTGGGTGTTTGGGAGGGATGGCCAGCTCTAGGAGCAGTTGTCCTGTGCATGCTAGGACGCTGAGCATTTCTGGCCTCCAGCCACTAGGGGTCAGCAGCATGTCTTCACTTAGCAGTGCTCGCCAAAGTTGCCTCCAGTCTCTACTGCCCATTCCTTGAAGCAGAAAAGAGCAAAACTTGTGCTTCTATTGAGTATGATCTCATCACAGATAAACAGAAGCCTTACGGAGACTTCAGATGCTTGAAATCATGAAAGAGCTCTCTGTCAACTGCTTTCCTCTGAGGCCTGGGAGCAGCATCTATCCCAGGAGACCCTAGGAGCTTGGTTTATCCAACCATCCAATCTAAGCAGCTCCACCTGCAGTTTCCCAATGTCTATTAGTCTGACAAGACTGAGCTTTTCTTTTCTTTAAAAGCCAGGGCACCATTATGAAATATGCAACTAACAAAACATTAGCTAAATGAAATATAAAATAGTCAATCATTCTAAACACAAAATAGTAAATATGAGGAGCTCTATCATGACAGGTCTGCAGATATATCCCTCATACGTACCTTAGGAAGCACAAGGAAACACCTTCCTCTCCCGCACCCTGAGGAAGTCCTTATTTTAGTTGACTTGGCCCTTTTCTTGTGGGATTCTTATGCCTCATAGTGACTAATAGTGAATGGTAGTTCGCGCTCTCTCTCTCTCTCTCTCTCTCTCTCTCTCTCTCTGTCTCTGTCTCTGTCTCTCTGTCTCTCTCTCTCTGTCTCTCTCTGTCTCTCTGTCTCTCTCTCTCTTTTCTCTTTGTGGTGGTACTGGGGTTCAAAACAGGACCATGCACTTGTCTGGTAACCAGCACTTACACCACTCCTTTGGCTACCTGACTCATGAGTCACTTTCTGTAAACAACTCTGAGGAGGAGAAGTTTGCCCCATGGCATGATATAAAGAAATTTCTTTCCAAGCTTGTCGCCCTCCATTGACTCTAAGCCTGTAATAGAGCAGAGAGACACGTGGAGTAAAGTTGATAACCTCATGCGTGCTAGGGAACAGAGAGAACTGTGCAGGTAGGATCCAGGAACAACACGGCGTTCACACTAATTCCTGTGCCTGTGACCCCAGTCCTCCCTCTGGGTCCCCTTTCCATTTTGTGAAATCACGAATGGATAAATAGGTCAATCCAGAATGTTGGCAAAATAGCTCGGCAGACTAAAGTGCCTGCAATGAGGTGCAGGGGTCCGGGGTTTGATCCCTGGGCCTGCTGTGCTGGTCCAGCTCCCAGGGCATGCCAAGGTGGCTATTGACACTGGGCATGGTGGCGTGTACCTATAACCCCAGCTCTTGAGAGGCTGAGGCAGGAGGATCACTAGGAGTGTGATCTAGTACTGATATCCTGCACACCCTACACACCCTGCCCTCAAAATAAATAAAAATAAAAATAAAAAAGAACTACCGGGAGTGGTGGCACATGTCTGTAATCCCAGCACTCAGGAGGCTGAGGCAGGAGGATCAATGTGAGTTTGAGACCAGCCCATGCTACAAAATTGAGCTCAAGGCCACGTGAACAGCACGATGAGAACCTGTCTCAAAAAAATCCCAAAATAATAATAATAATAATAATAATAATAATTATTATTATTATTATTATTATTAATGCCAATGATCAATCCATTTATCAGTTAAGAACCATTATATCCTTTTATTTTCAGACACCCATATCATGAAATACATGAAGCTTTCTTCTTTTTCTTCTCCTCCTCCTCCTCCTCCTTCTCCTCCTCCTCCTCCTCCTACTCCTCCTCCTCCTCTTCCTCCTCCTCTTTCTTTTTGAGACAGGCTCTCACTGTGCAACTGAGGCTGGCTGTGAGCTCACTATGTAGCCCAGGCTGGTCCAGACCTTGCAATGATTCTCTTGCCTCAGCCTCCCAGCGTGCTGGGATGGCAGGCCTGCGCCACCACACCTGGCTGAGAGTTACAGGACAATTTGAGATCTAAACGATAACACTCCCCAACTTTTCAAGTATTTAAGTGATGGACAGAGTTCACTTGCTAATTGCATTGGTTTGAACTGCTGTCCTCACAGGAAAAGTTGCTCACTGGACAGAGGCTGGCTCTGACGATATGTAATAGTGTCACATTCACTTTCAAGGACAGGGAGAACTATTCTCACTTGAAAAAATAGCGGTGCTTGTAGATGACTCATCCTGATGAACGATTACTGTTCTCATGGAGTTATGCTTTGTGAGATCCTTGTGTTTTATTTATAGTTTTGGACACTTATTTCACATAAATCATACAGTAACTCTAGAATGAAATGATTTATTCACTGGCATAGGCTTGGGATATTCTCTTGCTAGATACAGGACAGAAATAAAACAATTCCTTACAATTATTAAAATATGCAATGAAAGACCCGTGATGGCTTCCTGCTGGCCCCATGAGAATGAGCAGGTGGCCGCAGGATCACATGCTACACAGGTGACAGGCCTCCCTCCCTTTCATGACTCTAATGCAAAACCTCTTACTACCTTTGACACAGACTGGCAGCACTAACTTTAGCAAGATCTTCAGGAGCATCCAAACTCTTCCACCTAATGCTTAGCTCCTTCTACACACATGCCTTTGACAAGGAGCAAGCCATAGCCCATCACGGCAATGGCTTTTATAAAAGACTGTACTAGCTACATGGTGTCCCTTCCAAATGCTCCTAATACTGCAAGCACCACCGTTTCCCTAGAATAGCCAACCTCAGACAATTTTCCATTGTCATTTCCATCTGCGAACTCATTTTTTGGATGGTAAATCTGGGTTCCAACCTCAAGGTTGCAACAGAAATGCTCCCAGCACAAAGGCACACAGTTGTACGCATAACACATACCTCTGCTTCCGTGGTAGATGGGTGTAATCAAAGACAACCTCTCCTACCTTTGATACCATGGCAGACTTTGTCCTAACAATAGACCTCCTATTTTAGTGAAGCAAAGTCAAAGGGTGACAAAAGACCAGGATAATATAAAAGCCCTTCTTCAGCCTTTATCTCCACCCTGAATGAGATAACGCACTCTAAGATGACTTGGGAGGGAAGAAGCTCCAGTTTTCTGCTGATATCCTGTGCATTGCTGAGCTTGTGATGCCCATGGGTTCAGAGCTGAGGGAGGGTGTGTGTGTGTGTGTGCGTGTGTGTGTGTGTTTAACCTTCCATGGAGCACTAAAGGCACCCTGAACACTTAGACGGTGCTGGTGTCCCCAGAGCTGCACCTGAAGTATGTGCTCTTCTTGCCCTATATTACTTCATCTTGGTCAATAGAAATAAAAGAAGATAAAGCCACCACAAATCTGTGTGCATTGGACGTGAACAGTGCAAGCTCTTTCCTCAGGAGAGGAAGGAGATTTATGAAGCCCACTTTATATGGCTACCATGAAATGCCCAGGGCACGTCAACTTCATAAAGGGACACAACAATATAGCTCACAAATCTCAAGAGTGAAGAACATGGCTGCAGCTTCTGGCCAGCTCTGGTGACGATTCCAAGCAGATGGCATGAGAGTGGGCCAGAGCCAGGGACCGTATCTTGGAACAGGAACCCTGGGGCTGAGAACAGCCAGTTCTGGTCTTCATAAAAGCCCCTTCAGAAAACCTGATGGCCATGGGAGGAAGACCTCAATCCCTTCCAAGGGTAGATTCTCAAGTGACCCAACTATCACCCACTCAACTACATTCTTTAAAGATCCCCACAGAACCCCTACTATCACCAACTTGGGGAGAAAGCCTTCAAGTGCCAAAGAAAGACACATCCCATGAAGAATTGTTGCTTCATCTGTTTAATTAAAATTCCTCACAATACTGCAACATACAGGATATTCAGAATCAGGAAGCGGTTTTCTTAATGGCTGGGAGGTTTCACAGGTCATAGGGTAAGGCCCCAAAGATTGGTAAGCTTACTAAAAGCACTCACTGAAGATATTACTAAAAGCTTCCGGTTGGGGTCCCTGGGATCCTTATCTGAAAGGAAATGGCTTGAAAATACATTAAGTACTTTGGGTCTGTCATAAAAAGCATACTACACAGGCCTAGTATAGATGGGCATCAGAAAACTAGGGGCAATCCCAGCATTTGGGAGGCTGAGGCAGGAGGATCAGTATGAGTGTCAGATGAGCCTGGGCTCCAAAAGTGAGCTCAAGGCCAGCCTGAAATGCATAGGGAGACTTCGTCTCAAAAAGACAAAAACAAATAAACAAACATCAAAACAAACAAGAAGCTAAGGCCTAAAGGTTGTGGTCATGTACCACAACTTCATGGTCACTTGCATGTTTTTGGTTCATTTAAAAAAAAAAAATCACTTAAACCTACAGCTTGCTGAGTAAACGCAATAGAAAAGAAAATGTATACACCTAGGTTTTAATTGATAGGTAATACTATTTATGCAATACAGTGTGATGTTGTGTATATTTGTGGAATGCTGTGCACACAATATGTAATGATCCCATCAGGACAACTGGTATACCCATCTACACCAAGACTGGCTATCTCCTCGTGTGCAAAGATGCAAGCTCTTCTCATCGCTATTTTGAGATATATAACAAGTTGTGGCCAGGTTCTGTTACCCTAAGGTGCTAGAGAACAAGCACGTGTCTTTCTCTACTGTCACTGTCATTTTGTAGCCACTGACCAACTTCTTAAGCATGTCACCCAGGAACATGGTTTTGCTTTCGTATGATGGAAAAGTTACTCCTGGCACGAGTTACGCTGCATAGCAGTCTGGGTAGTGTCATCCCTTGGTTGATACCCTGAGCATCGGCACTGCGCCAACGCCAATGTTTTTCCATGTCCCTCCAGCATGAAACCAAAAGTGTCCTAGCTGCTGTCCAATATTTTCCGGAGCACAGTCACCCTCTGTTGATAACCACTGTCTAGTGGCATGCTGTGCTTGGCATTTTCCCATTATACACAACAAGTGGCAGTCCATGACCTTTGCTGCCTGGCACAGGCCATTGGACACCTACCACAGATTCAGGAATGGGGACAGGGGTCTCCTCTGCTACCTCAAGAGCAGCGGCAAAGCTGATAGGGCAGGATTTTCAGATATGCCACCATCCAAAAGTGCTTACACTCCTATCCACAGCGGGAGCTTTCTCAGTGCAAGCAAGTGTCTCAGTTACTTTTCTCTCATTGCTGGAACAAATACCTGGAACCCAAAAGGAAGGAAGGAAGGAAAGGTTTACTGAGTTCAGTTACTGGAGGTTTCAGTCTGTGTTCGGATACTTCCGAGGCAGAGTGGCACGTGGCAGAGGGCAGCAGTGTCTGGTGCTGGAACATCAACAGTGGCAACCTAGAAGGAGTCTGTCTCTCTCTCAAGTTGCATTCAGGCTCTCTGCCCCAGCCTTGGGGAAGAGCCATAATCCCAGTACGACTCAGACCCTTAATGCCATCCTAGCATTGCCTGTAATCGCAGTGGACCAAGCGTTGATCTCCGACTCTAGAAGTCCCTGCCGCGTGGCTGAAGAGCCTGAGGGTCTGGGGCGTGGACTCACTAGATACAAACCCTAACAGCAAGCAAGCAAACCGGGACAGAGAAAACCTACCATGCACCCCTCCTCCCTCTACCCTTGCCTTTCATGTGACATAGCTGCATCACTTGTTCATGTGGCAAATTTTCAGGGCTGGGGAGATAGTTGCGTTGAAGAAGTACTAGCCTGGCAAGTGCAATGCCCTGAGTTTGATCCCTGGTACCCACCCCACCCCCCGAAAAGCAAACAAACAAATAAACAAAAAAATGTATCCAGTTGCCTTTTTCTTAGAACTTCTTCTGCCTCAGTCCTTCTACCCTTACTATGCCTGACACATATAAAAGAATCTGTTCTCCTCCTACATATGAGCCAGAAGTTTCTGTCTGTCTCTCTGTCTCTCTGTCTGTCTGTCTGTCTGTCTTTGTGTGGCTCTGTCTATCTGTCTCTGTCTCATCTCTGTCTCTCTCTCACTCTCTCCGTCTCTGTGTCTGTCTCTCTTTTTCTTTCTCTCTCTCATCCTGATTTCTGCTTTTTATCTCCCTGTCTTCTAAAGATCTTCAGTTTTCATAAAAAGCAAACTCAGCTGCCCACGGCTCCCATTCTCTAAAGAGAACCAAACAAGGAAAAGTAGCATGCAGCTCACCATTCTTTTTCACCTATTGTATGATTTTTAGCAGCGCCGAGCGTTTGAACATATTTGTCATAGGATGGCTGCTCTGAAATGTACCTTGCAAAATGATCAACTTGGTGGCGAGCACATCTGTCACCCTGAACATTTTTCAGTTTGTCACAAAGAGGAAATTCACTCCTTTTTCCTTTCCATTGTCCCAAAGGTGTTTGCTTGAAATTCGGTCATTTCTAATGCTTTATCTACTTTTTAATTCTCTTTAAAATAAAGAAAGAGTAAATTCAACATGTCTCCTATTCTGAGACACACAATTCATCACCGTCAGTTGCAGGTAGAACAACCACACACAGGAAAGAGACAAAAGCCACACAGGTTGGGGACGGGACAGCACGCAGCCCTTGGTTGCAGGTGACACAATTTTCTATACTGAAACTCCAAAAGATACCATCAAAACAGAAAACAAACAAACTGTGAAAACCAACAAACCGCCGCAGTACAGCTGCAGCACGCGACACAACGCCGAAAATCAATTGCATGTGGACTTGCTAACAGAGAACTGTCTGAGGAAGAAATCAAGCAAACAGTGCTATTTACAGCAGCCACAAAAGTAGTGCGTGGCAGTGCCACGGCCACTCGCGCCCTTCCACGCTCCCTCTGTCTCTGCAGCAGCTTGTGCTCCCGGTCTGGGGAGAGCTGACGCAATGAGCCCCGAATGGAGGGCGATGGGTCCGGGCTCATCTCCAGCCCCCAGCGAGCACTCTGGCCACGAACTCTGGTGCCCTCTGACTGAGCTCTTCTGCACCGAGCGCTGTGATGCCCTCATGAATCCATGACCACAGGAGGCCCTCCTGTAGTAATCAATAGAGAAACTAAAAAAAAAAAAAAAAAAAAAAAAAAAAAAAAAAAAAAAAAAAAAAAAAAAAAAAAAAAAAGTACATAAACGTAAACTAGGGACCTGAAGATTAAAGAGGGAGCTAGTTTTCACAGGAATAGGTCAACAGACCGTGACATCTGTCCAGGAGCAGTGACCTTCAGGGAAAGGCAGGAGATTTCTAGAACTAGTCATCCTGTCATGAAGGGATCTGTGACCTTATGAAGTCCATGCACTAGCTTCTTGCTGGAGTGCGTTCTGTGTTACTCTCCAGGAAAACGGAAGGGCAGAGGCCGGAACCTAGCGCGATGGCATTTGTGAGGAGCCAGGGAGCTCTGAATTCTGTTTGCGATGTCTTCTTCCTGGCCGTTGGCTTACCTCACCCTATCTGGCTTTGGTCACTTGGATACGGCATGCAAAGAAAAAAAAAAAAAAGTGGAAAGTTTCCACGAGTAAGACTTACTCCGGGCGTGACAAATTTAAACCAGTATTCAAACTGCAAGTACAGGCAACATAGATAACTAAGAACGCTTAGCAACGCCTTGCAGAAGAGGCGCCCGAGGAATGTGGGGTCTGCAAGGCAAGAGGCCAGGGCTCGCTCCCCGCCGGCTACCAGCAGAAGTGCACGCCGCCCTGTTCTTGGCCCCTGTGCACGCCTTAGTCCTCAACAGAGGTAAGGACAACAGTCCCTCATGCGCATCACGGACCGCATTCAAGCTCACAGCTGGGACTGAGCTTGAACTTAGGCGCATCACGGGAGGCGAGTGACGTTTGCGCCCCACAGTCATGATTAGGGCAAATATTCACAGGCCGCGTAGAACACACAACGTGCGGGAACAGATCCGTCTGTTTCCAATGAGCAGAACATGGAGAAATTGCCAACTTAGGACTCCTGTCATTCGCTCACGAAATAGCATGATTTCCGTCATCCCTACAAACTCTTACCTCTTGCTGGATTTATTTGCTAATTATTACTGGTATTACTGGTATTACAGTTTGGGGACTATGTAGTACTTGGGACGGAATCCAGATCTTGCACTCATCTATATTCCTAGATGTTTAACTAAAAAAAATCATCTTTCATTTGTTTATTTATTTTTATCTATTTGGTACAGAGTCTTGCTACACAGCTCAGACACATGGTGCCCTCGGGCACACCCTCCTCAGTGCTGGCATTACCGGCATGTCCCACCATGCCTGGTTTTGGTAGCAGGCATGGCATGCTTGGGGTTCCCGGGTGTCATGGCCTGTGGGCCTAGGGCTTTAACTTGTGTCCTGCACATTCCAGGCAGGTACTGCACCTGCTGGCCTATCTCCCAGCCCTCAAAACATTCAAAAAAAAAAAAAAAACACTTTGAGATTTAGAGTAGCTCAGCGGCCTAGGAGGGCGGAACCTTGGACTCCTGCCTCAGCTGCGTAATCCCGGAGGGCTGGGGTTACAGGCCGACCAGCCCATCTTCCGCTTGGATTTGTTCTGAGGGCTGCGTGTGCCGCCCTTGGAAACGCTCAGTGAGAAAGCCGTCCAGCCAAGCCTCAGCCATGGAAGCGGGGTTTATGCCAGCAGCCTGCCAAGAGCCCCGTCCCATCTAAGGCCCTCTCAGTGAGCCTAGAAGGGAATGGGGCTCCTGTGGTCACACAGCTGTGGGGACTCACGCTGGCCCACGAACCGAGGAGCTCAGAATTCTGGAATCGGAGGCCGGAGGACCTGAAATCTCCACTGAGCTTGGGCAACTTAGTGACATAGAGACATCGGTGTCAAACACAAGAGCGGCTGCAGATATAGGTGGCTGCAAAGGTCCCCCACGCTCTTCGCCATGCTGCCACTCAAAAGCATGCATACTGAAAACAAGCAATCAGAATTTATGTGAGAAACCACGCCAACCCTGGTGTATTTGGCAACTGAAAATGGAATCTGTCAGACCATCTATGGATAGCAAGATCCAGGGATGCTTGCGTGTCTTATCTATAAATGCAGAGGATTTCTACAGGCGCTATACTACCTTGTACAAACTGTCTCTAGAGCACTTGTCATACTGAATATGGTAGGCTAAGTGCCATGGCCTGGGGGGATGGCTCAGTGGTCTAAAGCCCTTGCTTGGGAAAGCTTGGGCGGCTTCAGGAACCGCAGTTCCATCCCCGGCACCACATGCTGCGCCAGCCCTGACCTTGGGGCGGGCTGAGCCAGCCATAAAATGAGTGAATAAGCAAATAAAGGTTCTGAAACAAGAAAAACAAATAAATAAATGCCAGTGCCGTGCCCGTCATACTGTACTGCTTAGACAACACCACCGTGGTCCAGTGACACACTGACCCACAGCCTTGACAGACACAGGTTTTCTTTTTCGCAAATATTTTCAGGTCCCAGCTGGTTGCATTTGTGGGTGCAGAATTCACAG
Organism: Myocastor coypus; assembly: GCA_004027025.1. NCBI lineage: Eukaryota > Metazoa > Chordata > Mammalia > Rodentia > Myocastoridae > Myocastor > Myocastor coypus. Next base: position 29,903 of record PVJA010007709.1, read on the forward strand.
ATAAAGAGGGTCCGCTCCATGCCATTGGGATTCTCTGTGCTTCTTGTCCAATGCATATAGTACGACGGGTGGGGTCACAGCTTCCCTACAAGTGGGTCTCCCTTTGCTTTCTGTTCTTTTTCTCCATATAAAACACTCCGCAGAACCAGGAGAGAAGTCAACAGCACACAGATCAGGACGTGACACAGATGTCGTCATCAGGCCAGGAAGAGCATTTATCTCTGCCTCTAAGGGATAGGGAACCAGAGAGGACTTTACAGACGACAGAGGTAGTAAGGGTTTGCATGCTCAGGATTAGTACCCTGGCTGCTCAGGGCGGTTGCATTGGGAAAACACTGTATGCGGAGGCAGAAGCTCTAACTACACGGGAAGGTGGGACCCAGCCGGCCCCAGGAGGCAAGAAGGAAAAGAAGACACATCCAGGGAGCAAGAAAGCTATCTCAGCGGCTCTTGTCGCATTGCTGGGACAAATACACAACACCCAAAAAGAAGGAAGGAAAGGTTTATTTACTCCCAGTTCCCAGAGGTTTCACTCCATACTCAGTTGGCTCCAAGGCAGAGAGGCACCGGGCACAGAGCAGCAGTTCATGGGAGCGGAACACCAACAACGGCAATAGAGAGAGAGTCTGTCGAACTGTCTCACTTACGTGGCATTCAGGCTGTCTGCCGCAGGCCGGGTGTAACACGCACACCCATGATCCCAGCACTACTAAGACCCATAATCTCTGTGGATCAGCCATACACCTGGCGGACCCTGAGCTAATCTCAAACTCTAGACGTTCCCACCTCATGACTGTGTGAAGCTTTGTGGGTACAACAAGAAACAAAGCATGACAGAAGCAGGGTCATACTTCCGGTCCTGTGTCCCGATGGAACCATGGACAAAAATCTGCTGAAATGGTCCCCCTGGGAGAATCCGCGACAGTGTCCCAGCAAGAAGGCTATTCCCAAAAGGAAAGACAGCGCGGCGTGCTGTGCTTGGGCTACAAAGGGTTAGCGCCGGCGCAGGCCTTGCTTGCTTTTTGAAAATTGAGCTCACCAACGATAAACTCTCATTAATAACTGTAATGTCTACATTCACCTCTGAATCACGGAATGGTGTTGCTTAGCCCTGAGCAGTGGCTGGTCATTAATCATTCCTCTGAAGTGTGGCTGGGTGCAGCTCTTATAAGGACCGGCAAGAGTCACGCCGTCTGAGCCAGAAGAGCCTGGAAAATGTTGAGTGCGACTCAGAGCCCCTGATAATCGCACTACACACACGTTATTACCGTCTTCGGTAATCTGACTGTATTCCTCCAGCATGTGCACACACACACACACACACACACTGCGTTAGAAGAAAGTATTTGTAAAGATGTCTCTAATAAAGCAGATGTTTGGTTTTTTTGTTTTTAAAAAGCACTTAAACACTAAATGATTATTCCCTCCTGCAAAATATTAAGACCAAGGTGCATTAACTCCCCCAAACTGCGTAATTTCCCCTTCAAAAACTAAATTATGATTCCAAATAGCCTTAATTTGGCAAAAGAGCACAGAAAAACTTTCTCAGAAAGTAGCTTTTGCTAAAACAGAATTATTGTGAAGGAGAGAAACAAGGAACATTTGCATAACTGGAGATGTAATTATATTAAAGTTGTTCATTAAAAGAAAATTAGCATTGTTCTTACATAAGGGAAATTTTATCGTGGCAAGGAGAATGTTCCTGACTCTATTTTTGCATTGGGGGAAAAAAAATGTACAGAAAACAAAGAAAACCATTAATGACAAACCTTACTTTTCAAGAAGAAATTCCATTTTGTTCAATCTAAGCAAAAAGTATCCAATGAAATTTGGCTCACAATGTGTTATTACTTAATGCATAGTCCTTTTAAAAATTCTTTCATTTCCTTCGTTCCTTCATTCATTAGGTCATTCATTATCCATTCATTCATTCATTCATTCATTCATTCATTCATCATTATTCATTCATTCATTCCTTCATTCATTAGTTCATTTCTTCATTCATTAGTTTATTCATTATTCATGAGTTCATTCATGCATGTATACATTCATCAGTTCACTCCTTCATTCATTATTCATTCCTTCATTCATTATTCATGAGTTCATTCATTCATGTATACATTCATTAGTTCATTCATTCACTTCATGCGCATACTCATTTATTGAATGCCTTCTAATACTGCCGCACTCCCAGCCCCTTTCTCCTTTGTTTTATTTTTGAGACAAGTCCTCTCTACGTTATGCAAGCTGTCCTGGAAACCTGTGATCCTCCTACCTCAGCCTCCCCAGTATCTGGGATTCCAGGCATGTGCCACCATACTCAGCTAGCTTGGTTATATATCAATGAAGACAATATCCCTGACATGGATATAACAAAAAAAACTCCTTTCCCAGAGCTGTCGAAGAAGTCACTTGTGATTTTGCTAAAATAAGCGCCCCTGTTCTATTGATTTGGCAAGCCAATATTTTCACTGATTCCGCAGAATCAGCCTGTGCTATGTACAGCCATTGTCTTTTTAAATATAATCCATTTTGCCCAATGAATTATGTTTATGTAAGAATATTTACAAAGCATTAGTAAAGAAAACAATTTAACGGAGTAAAGCGCCTGTTTAGGCAGAGCGCAGCGACGGGGGTTCGATCTGAGTGCGCGCTGAGCCGGAGACTGAGGCTGGGCATGGAGGCGTGTGCCTGGAATCCCAGCACTAAGGAGTTGGGAAGCGGGAAAAATCACTACGAGTCCCATCTGTGCAGTGAGACCCTGTAGACCTCGTACTAAACATGTTTTTTGTTTGTTTTAAAGAAAGTAAAAGAACAATTCTATAAGCAAAAGCCAGTTCTACTTGTTTGTCCATCTATAAAGGTTTCAGGAGGGCTTCAGGTGGCCTCCGTTCTGCGTATTTGAAGATTCCGGTGGCCTCTCTTCTACTCTCTGTGTTTTTTGTTCTTTTCAGTTGACGCCTCCTGAGATAGGACCGAAAGGACCGAGGGTAAGGAGGTCCTGAGGTGGTGGTTTCCATCCCAGCTTCTGAGGAATTGGCCTACAGGAGGTGAACATGTCCCCCGCAATCAGCGGTCTTGGTTTCTACAGGCAAACAAGCCCTGACACCATGTCCCAAAACCTGCAGCAGTTACACAACTGTAATCTGATGACCGTCCTCAGAGTCTGTGCGGAGCCAACTCTATTGTTTTCTAACGAGGAAAGAGAGGCGCAAGCTATACAGTGCTCAACACAGAAAAAACCGCTCCTCACCTACACACAAACCAGACTCAAAAGAGTATTCAAAACTCCATCCATCGAGTACTGAACAAGAACCAACTTCTATGATTTTCAGGATAGATTCCTTTGCAGCAACAGTCTAGGGAATACTGCATGCTCAGCGGGGGACACAGACAGAATCGAGGAGAGGTGCCCTTTGGGGCTCTGACAGCTGGTGGCACAGCCATGATCGAGTTTGTCATGACAGGACCTAGCTTGCAGCCAGGAGCTGGGCTGGCTTTAGGGACTGCCCTAAGCAGCCAGGTAAGGGACCTGAAAGGCGCCTGTCCTGAGTTCCAGAGAACATCTGCCTACGGATGCAATCTCAGCTCAATACGCAGTGATGAAAAGAAGAGAAGGCCTCAGGGTTGGACCAGGTCATGAGGAAAACCCAGGCAAAGGCCATGCCAGTAGTAACCCACATCTGTCCCTTTCTATTTGACCGACTGCCAACAGCTACTCATGTTATATTGACTTGCGGTGACCAATACGGTGGCCTTGGCTATGGTTCCATTGTGCACATGAGGAAAGGTGAGGTCATAAGGTCATCAGTTCATGGCCAGGCAATGACAGGAGGGTGGTCGCGGTGTAGCTCCGCTGTCCTCTGAAATGTGTCAGAGAAAGATGAGGACGGTCAAAGATGAGGAAGGTTACGCAGCCAGCAGCAGCGGTGAGCAGGCATGTGTCGGAAAAGGCAGAACAGAATATACGGCTGGAGAGCTTTTATTTTATTGTGTTTATCTGCAGAGTGTGCGAACGGTGGTGGGGGGGAGAATGCATAATTCATCGTGTTCTCCATGAGTAAGATTTATTATGACAAATGAGGATTAATTATGTAATTCTTAAAGACAAACTGTACGAGGCAGGATGCTGAATAGTCAGCTGAGGCCAACTCCAGTCTCGGGCGTCCGGCCACCGCTCCAGCACCGCTTGTCTTCAGGATGAAGATTTGTCAGAGCTTTCAAATAAATATGCATGCGAATAATGTGTTTGGTAGCTCTAAGCTCTAGTTTGCTGTCTTTAATCCTGAATATAACACCTTTCTGTTTGTGAATGCCACAAGTGAAAAATTTATTCGTCATAAATTTTATCACAGAATTCTTAAACAACTGAAAAAAGTGCACATGCTTGTAATTTTATATATATATATATATATATATATATATATATATATATATATATGCATATTATGTTATATGGTGATCTACATGTCTTTGATCATAAACAGGCAAGGAAACAAATATATACAGATAATGCCCATGCAAAAATACATATGCCCTTACCCTTCTACCTTCACTGTCGTCTGCAAATATCAATGCTGTATGGACGTTAACATTTTATTATACTTCTAAATGTTCCAGAAATTTCCTTTGCACCTCTTGCGTGATTTACCTTTGAAACGGCTGCACGTCGTGAAGCGAGTTGTTATTATCACAGGGCCCGCTTCTGCAGCAAACGTAGATTGGCGCTTTACCCAGCGCCCCACGTACTCATTCATAATTACAGTAAGCAAATATTTAATCATATTACCACGCTCCCTAGAAAATATTTGATGTCGTGGCGCTTTGATAAAGTGTCAGTTCGTTAGAAGTCTATTTTCTAATGAGCGCGTTGGCTTTTAAGAGGAGAGTTTATTTGAATTCTAAAGGGCTTCTTTCTTCTCTCTCTCTCTCTCTCTCTCTCGCTCTCTCGAAAATCAAAGAGGAAAATGCACTTTGCGATAAGATCAGATTATCCAGAGAATTTAGCACGTCCGCACATGTCAGGGACCACAGATGATAAACTGAGTAAGGGACGTCTGGGGCGCTGTTCTTGCCTTGCCCTCTGGGCCAGATTGGAACACCGACGCTGCCCACTTCGGTCTGGTCCCAGTAGAACACCCTAGCGCTAGCGACGACTGCAGGCTCACAGGGCCAGAGAAGGCCTGCTGAAGATAAGGCACCTGGGGGAACCATGGTCTCCTCACTCTGTCAGTCTCACCCTGTCCTGGCAAGAATCCTTTGACATTCTCACCAGCCCGCCTTGGTCGCCCTTACTTTTCCCAGCATTCCTCAGTGACCTTCACTTACTCACTGTCCTTGACCCAGGGGCGACCAGTGAACACTGAGGTTCTGGGTTCCTCATATTCCTGTTCTCCTGTTCCCTATAAACAAGTGGTCTCCGCAGATCGCTGCTGAATCCTTTGTCTCTTGTGCTTTCTTCTCACCCTGTGCCCTAACGCAAGGCAGGAGATGGGAGTCCCATGCAGGGCTCTCCGATACACAAGCACAGGTGTTAGAGGTCTCACTTCCGGGCGAGGGAGATAGCTCACTAGTATAAGTACTTGTCTGGCAAGTGCAAGGTCCTGAGTTCAATCCCTGGTATCGCTAAAAGTCTAACTATTTTGTAATTAGCCTTTTTCTTTGTTTCTTTTTTTTTTTAACTTGATCCAGCATACCCAATGCCTAGCATAAATAAAGTGGACTGAAATTAACTATTATGCTATCACATACAAATCCTTCCAATACCCTCTGAATGCATTAGAATGAGTTCCTGGCTGGGGTCCTCCTATTATGGTTCAAGGTTTTTGACCGTATTTTATTTGTGTGTGTGTGTGTGTGTGTGTGTGTGTGTGTGTGTGTGTACAGGGTCTCACTGCTGACTCATAGTGATCCTCCTGCTTGTACCTTCCAAGTGCTGGATTACAGCTGGGCGCCTCCACGTCCAGACTCCATCGGGGGCTCAACACGCTGGAGAGCGGGACTGGCACAGCAGGCGGGGCCAGGAACCCGGTGCAGGGTTTTTTAAGCAAATCAAAAAGAGTAAAAACAACCCTGGGCAACCTCTGTCTCTGCAGGCTTCTGTCTCTTGAGTGGGCCTCTCCATCCCGTACCCTCTGCTCCAGCCCTATGTCTTCTGCTGCTGGTTCTGTACTTTAATTTTCTCTCCTGAACAGCTAAGAGAGCTGCCTTTTCTTGCACATCCACCACTGACTCACTTGGTGGTGCCTTAAGGCATAATCAGTGGATGTCGAGAGGACCGAGCAGAGTCACTCTGAGGTTTTTAACTGGAGAAGACAACAGAACTGTTACTCCGGCTGTTGACACTACTTCTGAATGAGGGAGGTCTCAGGAACCCATCAAAAAGGAGTAGAGCTTTTCTGGAAACAGACTGGAATAGCTACCGCTTCCAAAATTCCTCGGCAAGGCACCAGAGCTCCCAGCTCACCTGCTATGCTTTATACCTTGGGGTCCAGTGTGGTAAATGTCATCTATGCTTCCCTGTGAGGTCTCAGAGGATGGACCAGGCAAGGCTTTTCAAAAGGATTAGGGCTGTGAGTTAATGAACGGATTAATACATCCACAGTACTAAGGGCCTAATGGGTTACATACAAGGGATACCTATAGCTCAATAACCAAAGAAATGTTATGGCTTAGACTATTTGCAACAGTATAATACAGTACATATGGTTTATAAGATTATTTTATAATGAATCGCTCAAAGCATCATACGCGAAGAGCGCAGGAAATTTGTCCACACACTGAAGACCAAAGAATTCAGCTAAAGACCTGGATCCCAGCATCCTACATGAGGCCAGCTAAAGACGCATAGCTCATAACAATGCCTCTCACAAATCCAACTGGAGACCTAGACCCCTCTCGACAAAGTCTCGTGCAGGCCCGCTTCACAGATCTGTGCTGGAAAGGCCCAAAGGTCAGCGGTGGCAGAAGCTCCAAAGTCTATGCCCGTGGGATGAAGGATCTGTGCTAGCAGGCTGAGGGGCCTGGACTGGAGCCAGGAAGCAACAGGGAAGGTAAAGATCAGAAGCGCCACGGCCGGCCTCAGCAACGGTAACGTCCCAGGCTCGTGCAAGCAGGACGGAAGCTGAGGCTCCATCAGGCAAGCCAACATGACAGGCTTCTGCGGCAGGCTGAGCAGTGAGTGCACGATCTTCCCCTCGGGACCTAGGAAGTGATGGTCAAGCTCAGGCCCCCACAGCGATCTACTGACACGCTCAGGGACTGTGACGTCCCGAGAAGCTCGTCCTCCCGTGAGCACAGCCCAGTTCTCTGGGAAAGCCAGCACGACAAGGTCCTCCGGCAGAACGGCCCCACAGAACCAGCTTCCAACGGCTCCAACAGCTTCACCTAAACACCTTCCTTAACAGACTCTCCTCTCCACTTCCGGCTCCTATGGGGCTGGCCACAACCCTCCGGTAGGCCTCGCACACCCAGCACCACACGGGTTCACTTCAGCTGGCTGAAAGCAGTCAAGCACCAGTTGGCAATCGACCATGCCAGCAGATACACCAATTCACAGCCAGGCATACAGGTGTACTAGCCGTTTCTCCCGTGAATACACACGTGATTCGTCAACATGAGAAAGCATGTTTAGTGTGACTAATCGTCAGGGGCACGAGCGTCAAAACCACAGTGAGAGATCAACTCACCCTTGTCAGAATAGGTACTACAACGCTGCCGGAAAACAAAACAAAACAAAACAAAAAACAGCATCAATTGCTAGTATGGATATAGAGGTATACATGGCATATTGTGGGCGGAAATGGAAAAACATGGAGCCTCTATGGTGTTCCTCAATGAACTAAACATGGAAGTACCGGGTAGTGCATGGACAGCTCTCATCCCGATGCCAGGTACATACCCAAGGAACCAAAATCAGGACGGCTCGGAGAGACCTGAACTTCCGTGTTTATTGCAGTATTAGTCACATCAGACAGTACAACAGGAGAAAACGCCAGCAGAAAAAGCAACAGGATAGCAGCAGAGATGTGCTAGCGGTGGAGAGCACCCCGTTCCAGACAGAAGAGGCTGCGGGTCCCAAGGATGGTAAGACACGCGGAAAGGTCACTGGAGATATCGTGGAGCCAGTGGACAGCGGGTATCATGGCTGGGACCCAACCTGAGGCCCGTGGAGATATCATGGAGCCAGCGCGCAGTAGAAAGATCATGTTGTGTTGGGACCCCAAGTGCCTCCTCAAAAGGCTCACTGTTTTGTGTCCTTGCTTGCTTCTGGGTGGGCTCTGGGGAAGTGAACGGCTCATGATTCCTGGAAGACATGCTCCAAGTGGAGGAAGCGAATATCCAGAGAGATAAGAATGAGGGGCATATGCGGTCACTCATTTCCTCCTCTTCCTCTTCTTCTCTTTCTTCTTCTCCTTCTCCTTCCTCTTCTTCTTCCTCCTCTTCCTCCTCCTCCTCCTTCTCCTTCTCCTCCTCCTTCTCCTTCTCCTTCTCCTTCTTCTTCCTCCTCTTCCTCCTCCTCCTCCTCCTCCTCCTCCTCCTCCTCTTCCTCTTCTTCTTCTTCTTCTTCTTCTTCTTCTTCTTCTTCTTCTTCTTCTTCTTCTTCTTCTTCTTCTTCTTCTTCTTCTTCTTCTTCTCCTTCTTCTTCTTCTCCTTCTCCTCCTTCTTCTTTCTTCTTCTTCTTCTTTATCCTCCTCCTCCTCCTTCTTCATGTATTTAGAACTGAGTCTACAGATCTCATTACATACATCAGAGCTGCAGTGATTCTCCTGTTTTCAGCCTCCCCAGCACTGGGATTACAGGTGCACACCACCGTATCCAGCACAGCAAGCCAGGGATCAAGTCCCAGTTGCTGTGCCTGCCTAAGTAGATGCTTTTGTGTGCTGAGCTACTTTGCCAGCCCAAGTTGATAGGCTTTTGAGATGTTATTATTTCTCTTTTTCCCATCCCCAAAATGGTAGTTCAATATAAAAAAAAATTGATACAATAAAAAAGAAATTAAAATCTTAATGTGCTGGGTTTTAGTGATTCTTTTCCTTGGTTTTCCTGCCTGATCCTGTTTTGAGCAGTAAAATTTCTTATCCTGGGATCCTCCTCCATTCGAGCCTAACGGGGGGAGTCATTCATGTATCAGGGCTGTAGCAAATACATTTCATTAGAAAAATGAAGCAAAGCAATAACTATATTTAAGTATGTCAGTTATTTTCCATGAGTAGAGTATGTTGCTAAAGAAAATGTGTACACTCCACAATTCGTTAGAATTAAGAAGTAAAAGCTCAAAAATTATCTTCTAATGCAAAGCTAGTATAATATAAATGTATAACTAGATTTAACCTTTAATATTAAATAGCAAAAAGGAGGTTCCCAGGCTAGGCAAATACAGCTACAAAGGCAACAAGATTTCCAAGCCAACCCATGAAGGTCATAGTCACTGTGCCAAGGTCAACTGCTTTGCAAATGTTTACATCATGCACACAGCTTAGTGACCACAACTGTCTAACTTCATCACAGTTTTTTAAAAGGTGAAAAACTTTGTGTTTATAGCTCAGAGCACTGTTGCTAGCATACATTTCTGCTTTGTGTCCACCATCCTTCTTTGGAGACTTTTTTTTTTTTTTAAGTACAGATGCTCTTGGCAAGTTTTCACCCATCCAACTAGCTCCAGCTTCAAGCTTCTCATCACCGGCTGACAGACAGCTTTCACAATAACCAAGCAAGAATATGCAAGTTGGAACACCACCACCGCCCTTGACAGTAGGTAGAATGCTACTTAATTAGCTGGGGGAAGATCTGCAGTTATGGAAATGCTCCTGTGTGGGTGCACGTAGGCTGCTGTACCTCAGTGTCACGGACTGGGCGGATCATAAGCACTCGCAGTCACGCAGGAGGAAAGTTCTAGGTCAAACTGCAGCACATGCCATGTCGGGTGCCAGCTGCCTAGAAAGTCAGAGCTGGTGCCATCTCAGTGCGTTTTCATATAGTGAAAGGGACAGGGAGCGCTCTGGTCTCTCTCTTAATAAGGAAAGAGCCCATTCAGGAGGCTTCACCCTCATAAGCCAAGCATCTCCCAGAGCACCCATCTGGACTCCACACCCTTGGACGCAAGGGTTCACCACAGAAATGAGCGTAGGAACAGACATCGAGGCCGCTGTACTGGTGGGAGGTCTGCCGCATCCGTGGGCTCATGAACAAGGTGCCCATATGCAATCCAAGACCCTGGGGAGCTGACAGACAGCAGAGACCTGGGTGGCTCCCGTCCTGGAGGCCCAAGAGCGAAGTCAGGGGACGGCATGAGGGCGGCTTCCCGGGTCAAGGAGGGCGCTGCTTCTTGTGCTCTCTCACCTGCTGGGAGGCACAGGGAGCTCTCAGACGTCTCTTTCACAGGGACACTGGTTCTACCCACAACACATCGTCACTTCACAGAACCTCCACCTCCCGACACGAGCACGTGGGGTGAAGAATCTACGGGAGGGAGGGGTCAGAAATAGTCACTCTTAAGCAGAGCACGTGCAAAAGCAAGAGGGAAGGTGCCTAAGAGACACGGGCTGTGCCGTAATCATTAAGAAAACATCCACAGAGATGTTCCTTGATTAGACCATCGTGCAGGGAGTTTGGGTTCGCAGATAGCAACACTGTTTTAAGTAAACGATACGTACTAGCAATGACAGAGCTGTTAACTCAAGTGCCATGCATGCCTGCGACTTCCGAGTTAATTAACTCCATAAATGCTTGGAGTGTGGGTAGAAAGAGTAGCATCTCTGGCGAGTAGCATCCTAAGATCTTTAGAAGAGACGCCAGGCTCCTGTCCTTTAAGATAAAGCTGCCAGACTGCCCCGTCCTTGTATGACCTGGTGGAAACATAGTCCTCTGAGCATGGACGGTGGTGACGTTTCAGTGGAGTGTCGCTGAATCATAGTTGTGTAACACTAATGTTATACAAGAATGCTGGCGGCAGGGTTGTACCATCAGTCAATGGATTCAGAGGTTGTGCTATCAGTGCTGTATGCAACAATGTATATTGATGGTTGGCCAAAGAGTTTAGCTGTATGCAACAATGTATATTGATGGTTGGCCAAAGAGTTCAGCAGATTGAAGCACCTGCTTAGATAGATACAGCAGCCGGGCTTTGATTCCTAGTGTGCTGTGCTGGTCGCATACCTGGGGTGCACTGACACAGCGATTGAGACTGGGCATGGTATTCCACATCTGTAATCTCAGCTCTTGGGAGACTGAACACAGGTGGATCACTACAAGTTAGATCTAAGTGGTGAGAACCTCCCACCCTATAGACCCTGTACTAAACAAAATAATTTATATTAGCAATTTGCACAGAAGGACTGCTGGAGTTTTTATCCAACATGTGGAAGGAAACTCATTCCCTGGAAGAAGGAAAGAGGTGCAAGCGGACCATGGAAATTATGGAAATTGTTCACATAGCCAGGCATGGCAGCACATGCCTGTAATCCCAGCACTTTGGAGGCTGAGGCAGGAGGACGCATGTGACTTTGAGACCAGTTTGGGCTGCAAAAGTGAGCTCAAGGCCAGCCTGAACTGCATAGCGAGAACTTGTCTCAAAAGGCAAAAAAAAAAAAGAGAGAGAGAGAGAGAAAAGAAAAGTAAGAAAGTTGTTTACATTTATTCATTAGTGAGCAAATGGATATTTAACAAGCATCATGGGTAACTTGGGCATGCTAATATGGTGATGCAGTCCAATGGAAGGTGTGTGTGTGTGGGGGTGTGTGTGTGTGTGTGTGTAGATTTTAACTGAATACAAAGCAAGCGTGGGTAGTTGACAATGGAATGACATGGACAGCTAAACATACTACTATCTGGTACCCAGCAGTAGGGAGGTGTTTAAGAAACAAGAAGACTGAATCAAAGCAGTGTTGGGAAAATTGTAGGTCCTGCTGTGGTGAGAGATAGTGCCCCTGGTGTAAAAAGGCGGCCAGATGCAGTCCAAGTCCCAGTCGCAGAGCTGGGTACACTGGCCTAGCACTCCTGTAATCCAAGTGCTATGGGAGGCGGAGGCAGGAGTTCAGGCTCAAACCGGACAACTCAGCAAGACTGCTTCAAAATGTAATCACTTATTATTTAAATAAACAACAAGGAACAATTGTACATATTTCATTAATTTTTAAATAGATGATGACCAAAATTTGCAGAGATTTCATTAACTTTTATAGGCTAACAGGGAATATACAAATAAGACTTTTATCACATTTCCTGATTCAATATCTGTGTATGGTCTATCTTGGTGTTATAACACATAACTTGGTGTGATAATCGGAATATCTAACCTCTTTCCCAATGCCTTTTGCGTATGCTGTTTCTTACATCAACACGCTGACCGTCACGGAGTAACTTTCCTTTCTTGATCCTGTGGACGGCCTAACTTCAATAAAATGTCTGCCCACTAACCTCAGTGGCACAGATGTTGGCGGTGGATGTCCTAGGTGGTGCTTTGCACCTTGTATTTTTCAATTATAGAGTCCACCAGACCTCGCCTAAAGTATAAATTGCTTTCAAGCCGCTTTGTTTTATTTATTTCTTACTTATTTATCTTTGATGGCCGGCTCAGCCTGCCCTGGGCGCGGGGCCAGCGCAGCATATCATCCTGGGCATTGGACCTTGGTCTGTGTACGCTTGCCTAACCTTGCCTAGGCATGTACTTTACACCACGGGGCTATGACTCCAGCTATAAGCACCGTTGTGTTAAAGAAAAGACAAATTCTATATTGTTTGGTGCAGAAAGGACCTAAACCTTTTATTATAAAGATTTTTCCTCAATTTTTTATTACAGGGTAGCTTCTTCAATGATGGTCAACTATGGCGACAGCATCCATAGAATTTTCATAATCACTGACCACCATTAGAATTTTTTTTTTAATTTTAAATTTTCGTTTCTTTTTAAAATCTCTGCTATTTTTGGGCTGGCAAGATAGCTCAGTGGTGTAGAGCTGCTTACTTAGACAAGCAGAGACTGTGGTTCAATGCTTACCACCACATGCTGCGCCGGCCCCATCCCCAGGGTGGGCTCCGCCGGCCACAAAAAGAAAAAAAATAATACAATTTCTGCCATTTCTATATTATGAATAGTTGATAATCAGAGGTGTGACTTTAGTCTTTCTGCTCCGCTAACATTTCCACCTTTTTCCGTTTTCTCCTCAGCGGGTCTCTTGACCTTTTCCTCCCGTTCCGTCTCAGTGTTCCTAACATGTCTGTTTTGCATGGTGAAAATGTCCCAGAGAGGCCAGCTTCCAACATTGCCCGCTCTGCCAATAGCCCACTGGAATACTGGATTATGTCTACAACTACTTTCTCTTAGTTCCATGAGGAGAAAACTTTTGTACCAACAATAATTAGAAAAAGCATCACATCTGCACCCTATGCTTTGCATAACTACCAGGACGACAACAATATGCATTGTATCAATTATTGGGAATGCCCTACTAATGTGTTTTGAATCTGTCGCATTATTTCTTAGTAAAAGTGATAAAAATATTTTTAAAATGTTCCGGAGAAGTACAAAAATTGTATCTAATGTCTTCATCATAAGGTTTTTATAGCTTGTAGCAGAGCATTGTAGGCTACAGCTCACAAACACAAATTAGTAAAAGAATATGATGAGAACGTGCTGTTAGTTTTGACTAGGTGCACACATCAGAGATTAGCATAATGCGTTAAATAAAAAGTATGCACATAGCACTTGATATAAGCCCCATGTGGTTCAGCAGCAAGGCCCGGAATTCAGTCCTCAGTTGCAGACACGTTTGCTCCAGCACTAATGGCCATGTCCCTAGAGCGGAAAACACCACAAGCGGTGTCTGTAAAAAAAGGTATCTGCTGCCAAGTCTCACTGCACAGGTCCGACTCATAGTGGGCCTCCTGTCTAAGCCTCCCCAGCACCGGGATTACAGGCATGCACCACCACATCCAGTTTAGGTGGCAGACACCGCACCCAGCACAACATGGGGCACCCGGCGATGGAACCTGGGTCCTTGCGCTTGCCAGGCACACACTTAGACCCCTGCGCTATCTCTCCAGCCTGAGAGAAGAGTCCTTAAACCTGAGCTTTTCTTTTCTCTCTTTGTTTCCTTCAGCACAATCAAATGTCTGTCGGTAAAAACAAAGTAAGGGTTGCGCTCTTGCCTCAAAGCCCTGAGCTACAACCGAGATCCTACAAGAACTGACCGACCGCAATCAGTCCAATTCAACATGTAAGATAAAGTGAAGCATAAATGAAAAATGTTAGAGTACCTCTGAAGCAAGAACCCCCGCTAAACATGCATTCCCGCAAGCCAAGACGCACTCTCCCAAGCAAACGCACAACCGGGTCCCTCCCTGCCAAGAGCTTGCCTCCGCTTCCCATCTGGCTGTGAATGAGCTCTGCAGACGAAACCGACTTGACAGGAAGATGATAATTAGCAAATAATTTGGCAACATAATTTAATTATGGGTCACTGAAATGTTTGTGGAGCGGCCACAAAAGCCATTTGCATCTTCCTAATTACCCCATTTATAACCCCTCCTAACCTCCTCTTGCCAGGCTTTGCGGAAAATCATTATAATCAATGGAAATTACCAAGCAACAGATTACAGAAAGCAGCACAGCACAACACGTGTGGGAAAAATACATGTGTGACCGGAGCAGCTAGCTGGCTTGCCCTGCCTGACTTGGGGGCTCCACGTGGCTCCTCCGGCCTCCTGGCTCATGGGGTGCTGGTCTCTTCCTGCTCAGCTGCTGTCAGGTCACCTGACCTGGAATCTGCCTGAGCGCCAAACCTTGCTAAACTGGAACCTATGGAGCAGTGAGCTAAACTGTGTCTTCAATGGACAGATACATCCGTACCTATCTTTATTTGGGTAAATTTGAGGATACAGGGTCTCACTTTGCGGTTTCGGACTAGTAGTGATCCACCTGTCTCAGCCTCTCCGGTGCTGGGATTAGGGGCAGGTGCCACCACTCCCCATTCTGGAGCCTGCAGAGTGCCCAGGGCTCTGGGGGGCTGGCGCGGCATGTGGTATCAGGCATCGAACTCCAGACCTTCTGCTTGCCAGGCAGGCTCTTGTGCCACAAGGCTATCTCCCCAGCCCAAATCCTTACTTACCAGGGCATAGAAAGTGCTCTGATCTCTCTCTGCTATACCTGCTGGCAATACTTCTGTCACCTATCAATCATCATGATCTATGTTCTATTTACCTATCAATTATCATTTACCTATCATTTATCTATTCATATGGGGTAGTATATGAATAAATGATCATTGATAGGCAAATAGAAAATAGTAAATAATGATAATATTTCCACACTTGTCATTAATATGCTATGTATAGCTTCCTTATTCTATCACTAATTATCCACGTCCTAGCATATCAACTATCATTTCTGCAATATTTTTCTCTTTTATCTGTATTTCTTATTTATCTATCCATTGAACGCTCTATTTTTCTATTTAGTCATGTGTTGATCATATGTTACTATGTATAAATCATCTGTCACCTATATCTACTTTCCTATTTATCCATCCATCCTTTCACTTTATCTGTCTATATCTCTATCTGTCTATATCTATCTATCTATCTGCCTGTCTGTGTGTCTGTCTGTGTGTCTATCTGTCTGTCTATCTGTCATCTATCTGTCCATCTGTCTGTCTATCTGTCTGTCTGTGTTTCTATCTGTGTATCTATCTATCCATCTATCTATCTATCAATCATTTATGTTGTCCATACAACCATCTGTTATGGTTTATGTGTAGTTGTCCCCCCAAAGCCTCCTGCAATCATGAGGCGGGGACTTCTAGAGTTTGAGACTTGACACATGATCAACTTGGATTCTGTGTTTTAGTACTGACGGGCTTATGGGTCTGAGTACGGCTGGGATTATGGGTGTGGCCTAAGGTGGATAGGCTGAGGCAGAGAGCCTGAATGTATTATCAAGAGAGACAGAGACACAGAGTAGTGCTGTGTTTGTCTGCTTCCCTGGTTGGCCAGATGCCTCTGTCACCACCTTGTTGCTGTTCTGCTACCATGAACTGCTGCTCTCTGCCATGTGCCTCGCTGCCTTGGAGCCAGCTGAGTATGGACTGAAACCTCCAGTAACTGGGAGCTTTCCTTCCTTCATTTTGGGTGTCAAGTATTTGTCCCAGCAATGAGAGAAGAATAAGTAAGACACCACCCATAGTCCTTATATATCTCTATCATCTATCTATCTATCTATCTATCTATCTATCTATCTATCATCTATCTATCTATCTATCTATCTATCTTCCTCATATAGCTACCTACCCATCCAATGGTGTGCCCACCCACCCACCTAGTTTCCTATCCTACCCTATCCCACCCCATCTGATCCGATCTCATGTGATCCCATCCCACCCCATTCCACCTGATTCCACCCCATCCCGTCCCGTCCCGTCCCGTCCCATCCCATCCTATCCATTTCTCTATGTATCAGGAGGATGAGGCAGAAGGATCACAAATTTAAGTTCAGCCTGGTCAACCTTGGCTCAAAATAAAAAGAAAAAGGGCTGGAGACACAGCACAGTAAGGAGCATACCTGGCTCTGTTTGAACGTCAGTATGACACACACAGAAAAAGTAAATAAGTAAAACAGCCTCCGGGCCAGCCCAACCATGTGCTCTAAAGCTGCTGCCCACCTCGGGAAGCTGCCCTGGCGCCTGCAGATCCTCCAGCCGAGGTCTACCAGGACAAGCCAGAGAAGCCCTTGACTGACTTCGTGCAGCAGTTTCCTCTCCAGAAGGGCATCATCACTCAGGACACGGGCCTGGGACAGCCAGGCTTCCAGCTGCTTCAAGATCTGTTGGAGCGGGGGCGGTGCCAGGCCCCGTTCCTCAGCCAGAAGCCCCGTCTCCAGCTGCCCATCGTGGGGTGGTGAAGCCAGGACAGACGCTATCCAGGAGAGGCTCACACACTGGGAAACAGTGCAGCACAGCCAAGTCTTCACGGTGGAGCCGCAGAGCCTGAACTGCCAGTGCTCTGCAGTGACCGCGGGCAGCAGGTGCGGGGGCCGGGTGGCTCCTCCGCCTCCTGCTGCCCCTGCCCCTCCAGGCCCCCTCAGCTGCACACCTGCTAGCTGTGTGCCCACGCGCTCTACCCTTTTCCGTCTCCGTCTTGCCTCAGGGGCGGTTCCTTTCCTCCTGCCCTGATCTGCACTTATGGACCAGCCACGCTCCCCGTCTGTGCCCTGGGCTGTCTGCCGTGATGGCTGCAGGCTGTGGCCTCCTTTCTACCTTCCACGTGCCACTTTCCAGGTTGGCTCCTCCCTCTGCCCAGCTGGACCCCTTAGCCCATGCCTGGAGAAGCCTCACCAGCTCTACGGTGCTGCAGGTGGTCAGGGCTCAGCCTACGGGACAGTCCCAGGGGAGCAGGTGCGCCCTGCGGACCTCGGGGCTGCTGGCTGGAAGTGGATCCAGGACTGGGCAGTACAGCAGTGCTCCTGTGCACCGGGCTGGGTCAGAGTCGAGCTGGCAGGCTCCTGCCATGGACCTTGTGCTTTGGCCCCCAAAGAGGCCACCTCTGTCCACAGCTCCTGCACCAGCGAGGGCACCTCATCCTATTCCCGCGAGGAGCCTTGCCACCGGAAGCAGGCCTGTACCCTCCTCCCCCTGCCCGGGCCCGGGTCACGGGCACTGCACTAGAGCTTCTCGTGTGAAGTGGATCTATACTCTTCCCATGGGTCTGCTCTCAAGGTTTGGAGGGCCAGATGAACCAGATTCTTTGGTGACTGCTTTTCCCTTGGGTCCCCTTTGCATGGGAGATGAGTTAGACACTTTTATTTACGCAGTGCTTTTACGAGACAGAACCAGGAAGGGACGCTCACGGCTGAGCACAAGGCTCCGGGGGATTCTCCTATTCCTACACATATAGGTAGCCTTGTCGCCTACCAAGTTTTTCTTCCACACACAGAGCTTACTCTAGAAAGAGTAAGGTTTTAAGACACACACAGGATGCACACGTGGGCTGGCCAGAGAAAGCACCCATTTCAGTACGTGTCGGGGCCGGGTTTGGACCGGCAATGTGCATTGCCGGCTCAACCCTGAGGCATGCTGAGACAGCGATTGACACTGGCTGTGGTGTCCTGCGCCTGTAATCCCAGTGCTTGGGAGGCTGAAAACAGGAGGATCACTACAAATCTAATCTAGTAGTAAGACACCGTAGATCCTAAACTAAATTAAAAAGAAAAAAAAAAAAAAAAAAAAGCTGCATCTGTACTAAAGTGGATGCATCTTCTGGAAGTGCCCTGGCCATGGCTAGAAACCCTCCAGTGTAAGCAAACTACTGCAAATTTACAAGCAAGCTGTAGAGCTGGCCTTAACCTCGTGGCCCTGAGGCATCTGTTACAGTGAACCCCAGTAGCCTCCGCCTACCTCCTCCAGCGGAGCCACTTGAGTGTTTCCCCCCTTAACGCCCAATCCCAACCCCGGTCCCCGCAGAACGGCACATTCCCAGGTGGAAATCGGAACCCAGGCATGGCTGGAATTCTCTTGCTTACTTGGACATGGGAAAACAGCAAGCATTGCCACAGTCCCCTTGGCAAACATTAACTTAACAAAAAGTCAGGTTGCCAAGTTTTGCACTTTTGTACACTTGGGTGTGAAACACATTCTAGCACAAAGGCTGATCTGTTGAGCGTCTGCTCCCATTCCTTCTCTTCCACCAAGGTCACCCCAGTACTGACGACCGATCCCCCACCATCTCCAACGTGAAGTTCGATCACCGCCAGACGTCTTGGGGGCTTCCTCTCCAGGCACTGTCGGACACCTTCCCTTGTCCTGTTCACAGAGGCCTGCCAGGCTGGTTCTCATGGGCTCCCCGTCACCCCTAAGTTCCCCAGTTAGGCATTTTCCACCCACTGACCCCAGCTGCTCCTTGTTAATCAATCCTCAGCTGCTCAGAATGCATTTGGAATTGAGTCCCATGTCACCCCTTGGCTCCTAAGCCCCGAACCTGCAGCGATAGTCCTGCCTAGCTCTCCCTGTGATGCCTTAGCAACGGATGCTGGGGACAAATTCAGCACGAGGAACACTCACAAGACCCCCGGAATGGGAACACACAAAGATTTTATTGCTGCCAGGAGGACAAGCTGATGTAAAATCAGGGAAGGTCAAGGCCCAGAGAACTCTGCACTGGGTCTTCATATATGTAGGAGGAATTATGGGAACCATTTTGGCTTGCTTTGGAATTTTACAGACACGCCGCAGGATTTTTCCCTCTACCAGGAGCTTGTTGATGTGGTTAAATTTTAGCTCCCATGGTTCTAGTTGTTTAACGTTTCACTTCTGACCTCCTCTGTGGGTTGTATGGCAGGGGAGTGAGAAGCGGCTTCACTGCAACTTTAAGAGACTGCTACAACAGGGTTGAAAAGAAAGCGGAGCTTCTGTGGTCACGGTAGTGACACCAAGCAAGGCCCCCTTTAATATCTCCTGCTCCTTGTGTCCTGCAAACTGGCGGACTGTACAACAGCGTCTCCACAGGGATGAGAGGGCATTCTTGGTGTCCCTTGTTACAGAGCGAGAGCCAGGCAGTCCTGATGCAAATTCTCATGCTTGGCTTCAGCAATCATTTTGTGAAGCAAGCCTACCATGCCCCCCACACACACCCTGGAACCCCCACCCGTGGGTCAGAGCCAGAAGTTTCGTATATTCCTCCCCTTCCTCCAGGGCAGTGACCGCTGGCTCAACTTTAGGGACATGATAACAGGACGCCTTTGTTTTAAACCTGCCCTGACCTGCTGCCTCCGGAGGCCACACTTTCACGCCACTCCCCCACATTCCAGTCTTGTTTCTAACCTTGTTTATTCCTCTCTAAAAGCAAACCCACTTCCTGCCCAACTTTTGAGGAAGCTCCCAGTCCTCAGACCCATGACCCTGTGCATCTTGCAAAAAAAAACTTCGCCCCCGTTTGAATCTCCTCTTTCTGTGTACGTCATGAACTTGTGCACACGAGTTTCAGAGGTGGAGACCCTTGCAGACCAAGAGATACGGAGCCGCTTCCAGGTTCTACGTGCCTACGGGGTAAACCTTACTTTCCGGAAAGATACACTAACGCGTCCCGAGTCCCAGCCCTGGGCCCAGCACTGCAGCTCTGCCACATGACAGAAAGCCAGGTGCACATCAAGAACACCTCGGTGATCAAACTGGTGCAGGTGTGCCGCTTCCTCCAAGACAGGAGTTGCCTAAGCGCTGGGTGCTAAGGCGGATCATTCCGGCTATTGTTCTGTCACTGTGGTAAGTACTTCTGCTCAGCTTCAAGGAGAACACGCTGGCACAGGTCTGTTCCACTCGTAAACCAGAATCCACAGCCGTGCTTCCTCTGCCCTACGCAGTCCAGTCCCTTGCGAGTGAGCTGCCAGTTTCCTGGAGCTGCCCTGAAGGCTGGAGACTCAGTGACATTACCCCAGCCAAAGAGAAAAGGCACGTGTGGAAAAGCAGGATTAGACGGGGATTTAGCAAAAGGAGTGGGAAGACACAGGAAAGCCAATGTAGGCAGCAGGGAGCGGGCTGGCAGAGTAGCCTCCCCGGCTGTGCATGTGAACCTCTCTGTTCGGCCCAGGAGCCTCCAACCCCCTGCGGTCAGTGACATAGGAAGGCCCATAAGAGCACGAGGTGCTGAGTCATCACCACCTCAGGAAATGTCAATCATTCACGATCTCCAGGAGGGACGGCAGGGGCCAGCCCTAGATGGCACACAAAAGCAAAAGGAGGCCGGTGGTGGCAGGAGTTTCCCTTCCTAAAACAAGAAAGACAGAAAACTGTGGCACACACAGCACTGTAGGCGAGCACGGAGCCGCTCACTCATTTCCAGTGGTAGCAAGCCAGCAAGCATTTCATTTCATCACGGTGACAATTACATCACTCAAATTCCTCAAGGCACAGCCCTTGTTAGCAAGGGATCGGTTTGCGTAGTACGCTTGCAGAATTTTTGCACAGAAAAGGTAAAAGCTAGCATTATATAATGGCTACATAATTATAACTTCTTTTAAAAAAAACTCTTCCTGTATGAACACAGATATGCATGTTTTCATTACGTACATGTGTCCACAAGCGTCTCCATGTTTCTGAAAAGAAACATGATCATACGACTCCATTTCCAGCTGGTTTGGGAGTAGATGGACTATCCAAGGATTTTACAATATTTTTGTGCAAGACATTCTGGTATTTATGAAATGTTTTACTTGTTTTCGTCACCACAGAAGAGACTGCAGTGTACCATTTAGTCCTATTGTATTTCTGACAATAGAGGAGCACATTATCACTGTTATATTTACAAAGCTCTACCGACACGATCATTTGTACTAATGGGAATTAAAAAGAAAATTGAACCCTAGCTTACAGTTGGCCTGGAGAGACCCTAATTGAGATAACTTCATTCTGATGAGGTCTAATAGATGTGCAGCTGCTCCCTGTCACATAATCAGAAGAAGAAGAAGAAGAAGAAGAAGAAGAAGAAGAAGAAGAAGAAGAAGAAGAAGAAGAAGAAGAAGAAGAAGAAGAAGAAGAAGAAGAAGAAGAAAAATACGGCTCTCTTTTCAGACACATTCTCAGATTCCTTATTCTTCAGGCGCACGCAGGAAAGGCCTAATAAATAGCTACAGAGAAGTGAATTAACTGCAGACCTCCCATCTCTGCAGCTTGTCTCTTGTGCTCAAAGGTCTGCTTGCCCCTGAACAGTACGGCCACGGACCCAAACTCTGGGAGCTGGCATGTGTTTGTAACCTTTACCAACAGCTGGATTTCCTGAACTGGCCTAAGGAGAAAACGAACAGCGGAGTTTCTGACTGTTACAGAGGACGTCAAGAAAACCAGAACGGCGGCTCACAACACAGAGCACGAATTAGAAAGGAATCACCACATAAAGGAATCCCTTTATCCTGGAACTCTGACACGGATTCATCAGGATGCTAACTCGGGGCTGGCCGTCCACTCCCTTCTCTGGGATTTCATTACAGAGTAGGTGCTCCTGTGTCCCTGAAACGCATCCATCCAGCAGGGGTGGGAAATACTGCCCTCGGGAAAACGCTCACCACAGTCCTACATGGCGAATAGCCCTTCACCAGCACAGGCACACCAGCAGTCCTGGGGTGCGTTGTGATGGAGAATGAACTTGAAAGACGGAGCGGAGGAATAAAAGCACTTCTGCCCAAACACAACCGGGAGAGTGGAAATCTTTACCAAGTGAAAAGCCTTCTGTTCTAGCTCCGTAGGAATAAGGATGCTAGGTATAACAGCGGCAAAACACTGAGACCAAAATGTCTACCCAGGATGGCCTAAAGAACCCCATCCCGCTGAACTGCTTTGGCTCTTCATGTTGGCAGTGTTCTTGAAGAAGTACTTTTGGTATTGGCTCAGGGAGATTCCCCACAAACATTGTTCCTTCTAGAACATTCTTGCCATGGATACTACAAGAATACAGAAAAATGTATGTATGTATGTATGTATGTAGCTATGTATGTATCTTTTCATTCATTGATCTATGATTTACCTACTTAGGTGCCTATGGTCTATCTGTCCACCAAATATCCATCTAGCTAATGCCTCTCTGTCTCTCATCCATTTATCTATTCTGTCACTCTGTCTGCACGTACATTTCTCTACCCACCCATGTATCTATTCCATCTGCTGGCATGACCAACTTATCATCTATTACTTTTCTGTTTACTTACACATCAGATTGATGTAGGTACCTACCTACCGGTACCTACTACCTAATCCAATCTACTCTATCTATCTATCTATTTATCTATCTATCTATCTATCTATCTAGCTGTTATGGTTTATGTCTAGTTGTCCCCCCAAAGCCTCATGTAGTCATTGGGCGGAGACTTCTAGAATTTGAGACTTGATCCATGATCCCTGGGATTATGGGTTTTAGTACTGATGGGATTACGGGTCGAAGTACTTCTGGGATTATGGGTATAGCCTAAGGCAGGGGCTAAGGCAGAGAGCCTGAATGTAATATAAAGAGAGACAGAGACACAGACTCGAGCTGTTGCTGTTACTCTGCTGCCGTGTTTGGTTGGCTGCCTCTGCCACCATTTTGCTGCTGTTCCCCCGCCATGAACTGGATGCTCTCTGCCCTGTTCCACTCAGCCTTGGGCCAGCCGAATATGGACTGAAACCTTCAGTAACTGTAAGCTAAATAAACCTTTCCTTCCTTCATTTTGAGTGTCGGGTATTTGTCCCAGCAACAAGTAAAAAGTAACTAGGATACTATGTATCTATCTATGATGCCTCATCCACTTGTCCCCCCAAAGCCTCGTGCAGTCATTAGGGTGGCTTTGAGAGTTTGTGACTAATTCATGCTCCAGTGCTGGATTATGGGTGTGAGTAGTACACCTGCTCCGAAGCACATAATCTGCATGGAAATGTAAGGAGATGATAGAGGTTTGCTACCTGTCCCAGCTGCTGGCCCTCCCTTTGCTCTGCACTGGTTTCTGTTGTTATGAACTGAACTGGTGTTGCCCTCTGCCGTGTGCCGCTGTGCCTTGGAGCCAGCTGAGCATGGACGGACTAAAACCTCCAGTAAGTGTAAGCTAAGTAAATATTGGCTTCCTTACTGTTGCTTGTAAATTATTTTGTCTCAGCAATGAGAGAAGAGTCATGGAGACAGTATCTCCCTTCTATTTGTCTATTAGCTGTGCCTCTATTATCTATCTATCTATCTATCTGTCATCTCTCTATTTGATCTCTCATATCTCTCTCTCTCCTATCTATGTGCTAGTGCTCCATTATCTAACTAACTATCCATGTATACATCGATCTAATCTCTCATATCTATCTATTTATCCATCTATCTATCTATCCATGTATACATCGATCTAATCTCTCATATCTATCTATTTATCCATCTATCTATCTATCTATCTATCTATGTATCTATGTATCTATCTATCTATCTACCTATCAATCTTTCTTTCTACCTATGGATATGCCTGTTTGCTATGTCTCCATTATCTATGTAAGTATCTACAAATCCATCCAACTTCTGATCTATCTATATCTACCTGCCTGCCTGCCTCCCTGCCTAATGTAGTGTATAGTTTGATCCATGGCTTCCTTTCAGACAGTAGCAACCTGTCTGAAATAGAAGCGGAAGCGTGATCACACAGTGTGATGGCGAGTTTTGTCATGGACAGTAGGAAATGAGTCCACATGTGGCTTACCGGTAAAGTGGGGGAAAGGGGCCTAAATGTGTGAAAAGATGACAGTGACAGCGTCGTGCTGTGAGGGAACTTGTCTGCAGGGGCTGGGCAATAGTTCTACAGCACAGGTCTTGGTGTGGATGCCCAAGAAGCCTCCACCGTAAGATTCCAAGTGAAGGAACCGGATGGTCTGTCCCTGAGGCTTACACCTCTCATGCTGCCAGCCCACCCCTATCACGCGTAGAGAACAACATAAAATAGGGCGCCCGCCCTTTTGTTTTTATTCATCCCTTACATACTTTGCCCAGGAAACAGCCAAAGAGAGGAGAGGCAGGAGCTGAGCTCCTTTTCTCTTTTCTTCTGTCAGTGCAGGTCCAGCCAAGTTCCTCTGCGTCTTGAGATAAGCCTGTCAGTTTCTGAATCACACCAACCAAGCAAAGAAGGGTGGGCGGTGTTGTGAAGTATGAGCCTCGTGATAACATTGGTAATCTGAGTCTCCAGTTGCTTTAGTGAATATAAACATTTCTAGCAAGAATGAAAAACACATCTCTTAAGGTAACTAGGTACGTCAACATTGAGTCCTGGGGCTACCAAAGATACCAGCAATGAGAAACACCCAGGCATCAAAACCTGGGAAGGACCAAGAAAAAAGGTAGAGTGTTGAAACTAAACTTGTACTTCACATTCTGAAAGACTGGCAGCTAGAATAGCCTTTAGAATAAACTCTTGGGTATTTTTACCTATCTATTAAAAACTCGAAGCCCTAAAATTTCAAAGTCTTTAGAACTGTCGCTCCTGAACAAGGAAGCAAAAGTAAGTGATTTCTAGTTATCATTATGATGTCCTGTCTTATAAAATGTCCTTAACGCAATTATCTTTGGCATTTTTGCCTGGTAATGTTTCCAAAAGCTGAGAGCATTATTAGGCAATTTTCTATTCCTAGCGAAGAAAAGTGGCATGAAGAGAAAGTTATTGTACAGTGGAAATTTCATTCTCAGAGCTGGTTGAGTTCTTTCTTTGAATCATTGGCAGACTCTGACCACTTCTCACGCAGTTCTGCTGCATTTCTGATTTTTTTTCGTACATTTAATATTACCCATAATAAAATAAATTGGTTGTATAATAAAATAAAAAGTATAGCTAGTACGCTGCTAATTTTTTGAAAGCACAGAACATAAGAAAGCAAGTAAAGGAACAAAGTCTGATTAGCTCTTCTAAATGTATGTGGACTATGCACTCGGATAAGCCCTGCTGGAAATCCGAGAAACTAAAAATAAATAAACACGACAGATGACTAAATTCCACAGAGTTGGCATTCATCTTCTGTGAAATCCTGTACAATTAAATATACATAGCCAGTCCCCTCGGGCTCTAGAAGCTAAGAAAAAACATCTGAGGGTTACGGGAGACTAAAATGATCACAACGTTTTGAATTTGAAGAAAAAGAAATACGTTTTCTTTTTCATCCTGAAAAAGCAAGTTATTATAACAGGACATTAGAAGGTAAATGCCCAGAAAGTCATCAAATTCAGAACTGACTTTAATCAAAACACAGACATAAAGCTGTATAGATTCACCGAATCATTACCCCAATGCTATCAGCTCGTTATTATTTTAAAACCAGAAATCTGTGCTCCTAAATTATAAAGTCAATCTGATTTACGACATTTTATGACGGCCTTCCAGCACGTGACACTGAAGCGTGTTGAAGAGTGTGCCATCGTGTTATAGATGGAAGTCTTTCTACATGACTTCAAATAATACCGTGTTTTACATTTGGAAACTATTTTCCAGACAACTCAAATGGAGGATGCCTACAGGACTTGCTAAAGAACTCACCATTGAGCTAGAAGTGGTTGGCAGATTTTTCCACAGAGCTCATTCATAACATGAAAGATGCTTCTAGAACTTTCCACAGAGCTCCCTGCTAAAATGGAGGATCGCGATAGAACTTTCCATAAAATTTACTCCTAAAATAGAGGATGGTCAAATAACTTTCCATGGACTATGTTTCTACAGGACAGAATTTGCAAGGCCTGGCAAGATAGCTCAGTGAACTAAGCACTTGCTTAGGCAAGTGCAGGGTTTGGGGTTTGATCCCCGGCATCCCATGCTGTGCCAGCCTTACCCCCAGGCCCTCTGAGCCAGTCACCAAGAGTGGGCGCGGTGATGAGTGCCTGTCATCCCCCTGCCAGTGTGGCTGCAAACAGTAAGAGCACTGCAAGGGCAAGCTGCGTAGTGAGACCCTATACAATATGCATTTAAAAAATAATGAAAGTATAAATTCACAGCATTTGCACAGAATTTTTATGCAATTCACCCCTAAAAAGGAGGATTTCCACAGAACTGTCTATGTGCCTATTCCTAAAATGGAAGACTCAGTGTGAACTTCATACAGGCATGGAATGCTATCCTAAACAGAGCACATCACACGGTGCACTAGGCCGTTCCCCAGTGCTCCAATATACTGAGAGCACAATAGAAAAAATTATAAGACAAGACTCATTTTGACTCATGGTTTCTGAGACTTCTTTTCAAAGTCAAGTGGCACCACTATGTGTGGATCTGCAGTGAGGTGGATAACTGTGGATCTTCAGTGAGGTGGATAAGCACGGCAGAAGCACGCGAAAGATGATATTTACAGACATTGTGGAAGGGGAGGAGAGAAAGAGACAGAGATGGAGACAGCGAGACAGAGACAGACAGACACGGAGAGAGACAGAGAAACAGAGGGACAGAGACAGTGACACAGAGACAGAAAGTGACACAAAGACACTGAGACAGAGAGAGACAGAGAAACAGAGACACAGAGACCGGAACAGAGGGAGTGAGACAGAGACAGACAAAGACAGAGACAGAGACAGAGACAGAGACAAAGACACAGATAGATACAGAGCAATGGAGTCAGAGAGGCAAACAGTGAGATGGAGCGAGAGAGACACAGAGACAGATAGAGAAACAGAGAGATAGAGAGAGAGAGAGAGAGAGAGAGAGAGAGGCAAAGGGGGAATTCTCCCTCAAGTAACACCTCCAGCACATACTTCCTTCAACTAGTCCCTAGGGGAACATGGCACCAATAGCCAATGGAACCATTAGAAAGCAAGCCTTAAACTACACAGGAGCTTTTGAGTTAAATGCTAGCACATGTGCTCTACATTAGGGACCTATTACACTCCTTATTTATGTATGTATTTATGTATTTCTGTACTTGGGACAGGGTCTACATGGTTCACAGGTCTCACCACAAAGATTGGGCTCATAATGATCCTCCTCTTTTCAGCCTCCCAAGCGCTTGCACTAAAGGGGTGGGCCACCATGGCCAGTCTCAACTGCAGTCTCAGTGCGCCCGGGGGCCAGGGCTGGAACAGTAGTCCAGGGATCGAACCCTGGCCACTGCGCTCTCCCTAAGCAGGCACTTCAGTCAGCTGAGCTATCTGGTTGTCCCAGGAACTGTTACATCTATTAAACAAGTATGCTAAAGATGGCTGAACTACACAAAGAGCAATACGGTCAGATAGAACATGCTTTTGTGTACCAGGGAGCACACACTTGCTTCTGTGTAGAAACTCGGATAGGTTAACTGGACAGACTAGTCAGAAGAGGGCACAGGAAGCAACAAGTGTTGTATCAAGCACGAGAGATCAAAAACCAGAACATTTGAGGGAGTTCAGATGGGGCTAAAGATTGGTCTTTACAATGCTGTACGTTTTCTGCCAAATCATACCACAAAGTTGGGCTTCTGCTGGTTTTATTGAGCATATATGTTTTTAAAATAAACTTTGGTGTGGTTGAAATGCAAAAAATATAATTTGTGTCTAACGGACCAGTGGCCTGATGAGGACAGGATTTAGAGAAGACGCCCCTGGCTTTGGACGACAGAAGAGAGGGTTGAGGGGTTCAAGGAAACAACCAGGGCATGAGCTTCATGAGACGCTGAAGAGGCCAGGAGTTCTCAGACCAACGTGGTCCAAGTTCTCTTGGAGAGCTACGTGTATAGTCAAAAGAGCACGCTGCACTGACTAAACTGTCCCACCACGGCTGCCAAGTAACGTCCAAGCAGCTCCTTTTCCCAAGCCAGGATCTTCTCCTGCTTGAGGTCCAAGTGCTGTTCATCCAATCATCCTCCATCCGGAAGCATCCTGCAACTTCTCTGTCGCTGACCTGAACGCCTCTGGAAGGCTTTCCCTAGCTTTTTCCACACAACTGTTCCTCCTCATCTTCGTCTTCGTCTTCTTCTTCTTTTCCCCGCCACGCCCCCCGCCCACATAGTGTCCCAGGGAACAACTGAGAACCATAGAAGAAAAGCAGTTCATTTCTTTCACTTTTCTCCTTCTCTCCTGTAGCCTGCTCCTTCTTCCCTCTCCCTTCTCTTTTCCTTCCTCCTTCTTTTCCTCCCTCCCTCCCTCCCTCCCTCCCTCCCTCCCTCCTTCCTTCCTTCTTCCTTCCCTCCTTCCATCCATAAGCATAAGCAGTTACATGTACTTGTATGTACTTCTGTGTATATATTTTAGCTATATATAGAAAGAGCTATATGTATACTGTATAAATGATATATATGATATACAGTATATATATATGATATACAGTATATATATGATATACAGTATATATATATATGATATACAGTATATATATGATGTCACATTCCTCTACATCAGTCCATCACAGAAAGAAAAGTAGCATATTCATATGTGTGTCATAATGGAATTTGTTGGTTGGATGATGGCTGACTGTTTGCACTAGGGATCAAATTCCTGACCTCAGCCTGTTAGCCAGATGCTCTCCTATACTGGCTATACCCCTAGTGCTCCTGGTGTGTTCTAGCACATTACATAAATTGTATTTCTATCCTGTTCTCCACTGCTTCAGCTAGGACTGCTAAAATAAAATCTCTCTCTCTCTCTCTCTCTCTCTCTCTCTGGCTCTCTCTTTTTGTCTCTCTGTCTCTGTTTCTCTCTGTCTCTCTCTGTCTCTGTCTCTCTGTCTCTGTCTTTGTCTCTCTCTCTTTCTGGCAACATTGCCAGTATCCCCACGATAAAATGAATGTAGAGAGATTCAAAAAAGCCTCCCACAAAGTCCCCAGCTAATTACATAATCTGTTCTTTTTTCATTCCAGGATGTAGTCAAGATTAGGAGGCAATTGTTCTACTTCTTCAATGATTTCTGTTCTGCAAGAATTCTGCAACATTTCAAGTGGCGTTGCTTTTCATCTTTCATGATACGGATTCTTCTAGAAGAATCCTGCCCAGTTTTTATGTATGTGTTGTTATTTTTACCTTTTATTTTCTTATGCATCAGTACAGGGTCTCCAAGTTCTCACCACACAAATTGGAGTCTTAATGATTCTCCTGTCTTCAGCCTCCAAGCACTCGGATTTCCGGCATGCGCAGTGCCAGTCGCCCTCTCCGCGTGCCCCAAGGGCAGGGCAGGCACAGAAGACCGGAAATGCAACATGGGTTGCTGAGCCCACGTAAGGAGGCGCTGTAGTCCAATGAGCTGTCTGACCAGCCCTTAAGTCCTTTTGAAAGAGTGTTCTATGTTAGATATGCTTGGGATATTTTCCTGAGATCAGACTGAAGCTGAGTAAAATAACATGGGGCTTGCCATATCCCTCCTGCAGCCTCAGATCAAGAAGGGCCAAGGGCCAGCCGAACAGCTCCGCAGACTGAAGCACCTGTGAGCAGGCCCAGGTGCCAAGGCTTGGGTTCCTGGGCCTGCCACGGCAGAACCATCCCCGGGGTGCCCTGAGAGGGCGAATGAGACGGAATGTGGTCGGACATGCTTGTAATCGCAGCACTTGGGAGGCTGAAAACAGGCAATCACTACCAGTCTGATCTATGTAGTGAGACCCTGTAGACCCTGCGCTAAGTACAGTTTTAAAAAAAAAAAAGAAAGAAAAGAAAAGAAAGAAAGAAACAAAGAAACAAAGAAACAAAGAACAGAAGCTCCAGGGCACAAGGCGCCTCGATGTTAGCTCTACCTTTCCCTTACCCTTTGCCTTTTTCTGTTGTTCATCTCTGTTCTGATACACGTAGCACCACAGTTACCTCAATTTCGTACTTGGCATGAGTAAACTGAAGCTACAACGCTCTTCTCATGGAGATTGGCTGCCAGTCGACACCCTCATGGCATTGTTTTTTTGAAATCATCAAAGATGAAGAAAAACCTCACGACTGCCATAGCATATTTAAGGGTAATGTCCAAGAGAATCCTGGTAGACGTCTTCAAATACAAATAGCATCTTACAAAAATGGCATTCTCTTTAGTTTGCAAATAAAGGTATATGTTTAATGTCATGAATAATGTTCCTTGGGCAGTGGAATAAACTCGGGCTTTCCAAGATACGATAACGGTTTTTCTTGACAAATTCCAAAGTCTCCATCCACTTAGAGGAGGTAAAATGTTTAATGCACTCAATTCTGATAGGTGAGGACATTGCAGTACCCTAGGAGGACGGCTCTAGGCTGTGGAGATATAATAGATAGTGCTATTAGTTATTTAGGAGAGGACCCTTCAGTGACCACTGAAAGAATACTATTTTACATCAGAACATTAAGAAAGAATAATGAATGTTCTATAAGTTTATCATGAATTAATCATAAGCCTTTGCAGCCACATACTTTTAATTAGTTACTGGTCTGTCAGGTTCTTTCTTTCTTTAACGGCAGTTCCAGCTGCGTCGAGAGACTGTCGATCTTCAGGGTAGAATAAGTGGCACAGAAATTAAGAAAAAAAAAAAACAAAAAACTATACTTGAAGCGTCTCTGCGCCAAGTGTACACTTGTTTTCCACGTGGATAAAAACAAAACTGCCTAGCTGCTGTCGGAAGCTTGAACAGCGAGGTCGGAATATGAAGCCGGCATTATCTGCGTCTTTCGAGCACAAGTTAGCCTTGAGCTCAGCGGAAACAAACGAACGCAAAAGAACACGGGATCCTTTGAAAGGAGAAACTGCGCAAATCATAGCGGCAATGAGATGTGCTAAATCAGTCTGACTTAGTCCTGGGTGCAAGTGCTCGCTTTAGGCCTGCGTGAAATGCATGCTTCTGGCCAAAGCATTCTCTGTTGGGAGACAATCGTGAGGTCCCTGTCTTTCCTGGGTCTATAGTTCTCATGATAACTCAAAGACCATGAAGTCAAAGACCACCGACAAGGGTAATGAGGAGCATCACTACAGCTCTGCAGCTGTGGCAAGAACACCCGTGGCAGTTGGGGCTGGCGGTGGCGGCACTAGAAACAGTGGCAGAGCCCACGGCCGTGCACAGTCACAGCACCGGGAAGGTCCGCGTGCCTTGGTAGATGGCGTCTGAAGAACAGACTTCTCCCAGGGGAGGAAGGACTATTGGCTGCTGCGTTCAGTCATAAAAACCGGCGCTAGTCCTCCTTTGTTTCAGTTTGCATTATGATCCCAGAATGCACCCCTCTTTCTACACATGAGTCAAGGTCATTCCTCTCTACGGCAGAGTGGTACCCCACCGTGTATAAGCACCACATTATCCTGACGCACTCATACATGGATGGGAAAGGGGCCGCTGGCAAGATGTAGCTACGATCCGCATGAGGACGCATGGATCGCTGTAACATGAGGCTCTTAACTCTTAAGGCCAAATACGTAGCTGAGGAATGGCTGGGTCAAACGACTGGCCTTAGTTTTTTTTTTTTGCTTTTGTTTTTGTTTTTCCTGCGGAAGCTCAGTAGGGGTCTGCACGGCGGTTGTGCTCCTGTAGAAGGCTTCCAACAGGCTGGCCGGCAGCCCTGGCTTCCACCAGCGTCAAGCTTAATAGTCTCACTTCCTCCTTTTTTTAAAAAAAAGACGCACAGTAGAGATAAGGAGCAAAATGAAAGCTAGAGAAAAGAAGTAGGCAAATGGCTGTTTCTCAAAGCGGAACAGCACAGAGGTAGAACGCAGGGAGGCAAAGGCGAAAAATGAGACAGTAAGGGGTGTGGCGTGCCTTAGCCTAGCCCACAGCAGGGATGTAAGCCACCAACAGGCAACGCACAGCGAACACACACCGATAAGAAACAAAACTTCAAGCCAAACACCTTCCATCTGATTCCTACTATCCCACGAGGGAGCTCACACAGGCGCTCCGCCCACTGTTCTGCTTCTCAGAACAGCCCCAGGAGATGCCTTTGTTCCTCAGCGTTTATAGCACAGAGGCCTGCTGAGGTACAGCGAGCGGAACAGCTTCCTGACAGCATTTAGTTGGAAGAGGTGAGCTAGAACCCACACGCGGAGACGGCACCACGGGTCCCGTTGTCCAGCCTCTGCGCACAGATGGGACCCAAGCACCTCCGGGGAGCCCACTGTCTTCCCTGTCCTCTACTCTGTGCCTGCCAGGACCGCTCTGAAGGGTGTCTCAAGCAGCGGCTCCTCTTCACGTCATAAAGGCGTGACGTCACAGGGGCAGGCCTTGTGCTCCAGGAACACAAGCAGCAGCAATAGGGATTTGGGCCAGAAGAATTTTACCGCTCAATTTATAGATATACTTTTCAATGGTCAGTGGTAGGGACGCATTTCGGCTTCCTTGGGCTTCGCCTGTGCTCCATTCCTGAGCTCCACCTCCTGGCCAGCGGGTGCTAGAGACTCCTGCAAGGAGAAGGGGGTCTTGCAGACACCCACTTCCGCCAGAGGAGGCGTCCCCTCTGCAGGGATGAGCTGGCGTTGACCTTCGCACAGCAGAAAAGCAGTTGGTAGACCCCAGCCATACCCTGGGACTCCGTCTGCACTCCAGCCACGCTAATGGGTTCATTCCACCAGAATCCCTTTAAAGCCCCGAGAGACGGACCACTTCTCAAGACTTTGCACATACCGGGCCATTTAGGTTTGGACCTGCAGAGGGCTTGCAAATGCTGCTAGACTGCAGGCTTGACTTCCCGGCCACCTGTGCTCAGAAGTGGGGACCTGGGCAGGGGAGACTGGATCATCAGGGCTCTGGTCTCACCAATGGATTAAGGAGCTGGTGGATTCTTAAAGTGCTCTGGGGAGGTGGTGTTCACTTTAGCACGTAGGGCTAACGGGAGACAGCACCTCACTGGGAGCATGTCCTGGAAAGGCCAATATTTCACCTGGCTCTCCCTTCCTATGCTTGTTTCTTAGACACCATAAGGAAATCAAGTCTACTCTACCCCATGGTTCCCCAAGAGTGTCTCAGCTCAACACCTACCCTCAGACAATGGAACTACATAACCATGGACTGAAGTCTTCAGAAGTCTGAACTAAAATACATACATGCATACATACATACATACATACATATTTCATGCTCTTAGGCATTGTGTCCCAGTGACGGAGAGCTCACATACTTGCCGTATGCCACATGCTTCCATTATTTACAGGGTGGCTGCCACTCCCAACGGACACCTGCATAGCCTGTCTCTTATAAATTGGTATTTGTTTCAGTGATACTTCCGTTTTGCAAATGCGATTTTTCACTGTAAAGCCCTTTGAGTAAAAAAGGACAGGTAGGATAGCTCCATATGTCATGTCTGTAACCATCAAAATCTTTGGAATTCAGTTCCAGTCCTTTTCGGTTGAGATCACACAGTTCAGACTGCAGCGGAGTGAAACACTTCCTGGAGATCCACGCTGCATTCCGCCCGCAGTCCACGCGTTTACACTTACCCTGCTGTTCACTTAAGACAGTCTCCAGCCGTTGTTCCGCAGTGGGCCTCCAGGGATGGAGATCCCCATGTACAGATGTAGAAATGGTGCTCTCAGCAGAGGAGAATCAGGGACAACAGCCTCACCCTGTAAATGCACCCAGAAAGAGAAGAGTTGGGGGGCGGAGAACCACAAGGACATGGATTTGCATGAAAGCAGCTCTTCCTTACTTGGGGAGGCTCTCCTTCAGGTTACCACTACTTTACACTCCACTTCATGTAGACAGTTAGCGCTCCGCTTTCTGTCTCCTAAATCTGAGAAGCCCCCCATAATTACTTCATATGAAACAGGCTCTCAATGAGATTTTGTAGCATAGCATCCTTTCTCCCCTTGATAACTGTCATGGTTTGGGGTTTTGCACGGGAAGTAATATAATACAGGATACATTTTAACACATTATTTCATAAGAAATGATCCAGCAAGGCATAGACCAGAAGTGTAGGAAAGTTGTCCACACAATAAAGGCCAAAGAACCCAGCTGAGGGCTCAGGACTTAATATTCTGCATGAGGCCGGCTGAAGACCTAGAGCTCATAGCAAGGCCTCCTGTGAATGCAACTGGAAGTCTAGAGCCCTTCACAAAGGCTCTTGCAGGTCCTCTTAATGGGTTTGTGCTGGCAAGACCTGAAGGTCAGCGGTGGAAGCTTGAAAGTCTATGCCAGCTGGATGAAGGATCTGTACTAGAAGACTCAAGGATCTGCACTGGAGCCAGGAAGCAACCCTCAAATGAAACAGTAGAGCTCCCCCAAATGTCCCATAGCCATTCTCAGGGACAACAAGCTCTCGAACTCCTACTCTGAGTAGAATATCCAAGTTCGTCTGGAAAGCATACAGTACAAGCTCACCCAGCTAAATAGCCCAGAGAACCAATGACTTCCAATGCCTCGCTGCAGTCCTGCCTGTTACGCTGCTTGCTGGCGCTAACCCTGTGGTGGGCCTCCCACACCCAGCGCCATGCTAGAGCAATTCAGCAGTGCGGGTGTAACAAGTTGACCACCAGTTAAAAATCCACTACGATAGCTTTTCTCTTTCACCTCCTCCCTCTCTTTCTCCCTGTCATACAGCTATTTACACATGGGGCATTTGTATTTATATTATTGGACTTCTATTTTTTAACGGGACATACGATATCACGTCTTCTTTTCTTGGCTTTGTGTTTTGCTACATCCACATAGTGCACTGTATATTATATAGGTTTTCTTAGGAGAGGCACTTTCATTTATCTTCAGCTGTGCTGGAGACAAAGCCCAGCCCTTTCCTGCATGCTAACGCAGTACCTTCTCGTTAGGCTACGTCCTAGACTCCCACCGGGTTCAGACAACAAGAGCTCAGGACTAAAGTCCATTTGTCATGCACACCAAACTGTCAGCACTGTGAAGGGCCTGCACTGCCACAGGACTCAGAGCCCACGCAAGCTAAGTGCGCTGCCACCACGCCACACTCCAGTGCCAGTGGCTATCTTCTAAATAAACTCAGGGTCCCAAGTTACAGCTCATGAGACAAAGCTATCTGCCACATGTCCCCATCATGAGTCAGCAGTGATTGTTGCTCAGACATTTGAAAAAGAATATTTTCGATGCAGGCAAATAACACGAAAAGCCAATCAGCAGAGTGCAGTGCTGCAAAGGTCTATAGCCTCTTCCATCTGATCGAAAGACATCTCGAGGCCAGCACGTCGAAAAGCAAATAGACGTATGATACAGATCACTTGGCCCGCAAATGTGCAAATTAGTGACTGTGCTCACTTTGGATAAAGAGTTTTCTAACCTATGACACATAGAACAACGCATATAAATTGAAAGCAAGTTCGGAAATGTCAAGAGGCATCTTTCCATTGAGGGAAGACGTTTCTGTGTTAGTTGCTGACACTGATCACAAAAACTAGCATCTGTCCTCTACAACGTATTAATGCACAAAACTACTGCTCAGGTGATAAACTGCGAAAGGGAATCCTACTTGGTAAAGTAGATCCACAGCAGATCGCCAGGTTTGAGAGCAGAGACCACTGTATCGATCTTGGTAACTGTAGATCTTGCTTTATGGAAGGTACGTTTCCAGCAACACTTAAGTTCAAGCACTGTCTAGGAAAAGTTAGCCACCCGCCCCGCCCCCACAGAGATGACACTGGAGACTTTCATCGATCTTCTGCCTGACCTGCACAAATAGAACCCCTCTGCAGTTGATATTGATCCTTTGCCTCTCTCTAAACGGGTGATAATACCACTGTGTAAAGGCACGTGCTTTCTGCACAGTCACCGGGACCTCAGAGGGTATGGCTTGGATCCATACAGAGGAACCACTGCATGGAGATCATCCTTTTTTTTTTTTTTTCTCACACCTTCGATTTGCTGAGGCTGCAAGATATTGGCTTGATGCTGGCTCTGGAGACTGTAAGCCTCCCATCAATCACTGGGGCATAGAACTCATCTTAATCTCCTTCTTCAGCTCTTTTCCTACAACTCTTTGTCCCTTTCCACTATTATCTATCTTTTATTTCAGTCTTTTTTTTATTTTTTGCTTGTTTGTTTTTTGTGGTACCAGGGAGCAAACTTGGGTCCTGTGCTTTCCAGGCAGGCATTTATGCCACAGAGCTATCTCCCCAGCCCTTCTTTTGTTCCTTACTTATACTTTGAGCTTGTCACAGAAGAGAAAGCATGCGATAACTGAACTGTGTGTCTGACACATTCCATTGCATGGTACGTTCCCAAGTGCTGTCTGTTCTACAGATGATTCGCAGTTGATGTCGTGCTGATAGTTTTTCATGGCGCCATGGCACTGACGGCGTCTGAGCACCACATTTTCCTTATCCACTCATCTGCTGCTAGGCACAGGCTGTTTCCAGCACTTGGACAATATGAGCTGGGCCACTGTGAATATGGCGGCCCAAGCGTGGATGCAACAGGTCTCTAAGTCTCTTGGAAGATACCTTCACAGGGAATAGCCTGGTCTAATGGGACTTCTAGTTTTAGTTTTTCGAGGGAACTGCACAGTGACTTCCAAGGTGGCTGTGCGAACTCCATGAATGCACTAAGTCACCAATGTGGAGAAGGCCTCTCCTTCCCACATCCCTGCCAGCATTCCAAAGTAGGATTTGACAGCTCCTCATTCAAGGGCAATGTTGTCCCTCTAAGGCAAACATTTCTGGCTATAATCGCGGAGCAAGCCCTAAGAGCATCCACGGGTACATCCAGGTGTTGGCGTCAAGGTCAGCAGTTGTGGTGGTACAGAAAGCACAGAGAATGATCCAGCCCAGGCCAGGGTCTGTGTGTGCAGCTCAGTGGCACAGCAGCGGCCTGGCAAGCACAGCGTGCTCTTTGATTTCTGGTGGAAGGAGGACGAGGAAGGAGGAGGGGGATGAAGAGGAGGTGCAGGAGGAGGAGGATGAGGAGGGAGAGGGGGAGACAGGGGAGGAGGAGGAGAGGAAGAAGAAGAAGAAGAAGAAGAAGAAGAAGAAGAAGAAGAAGAAGAAGAAGAAGAAGAAGAAGAAGAAGAAGAAGAAGAAGAAGAAGAAGAAGAAAAGAAGAGGAAGAGGAAGAGGAAGAGGAGGAAGAGGAAGAGGAAGAGGAAGAAGAAGAAGAAGAGGAAGAAGAAGAAGAACAACAACAACAACAACTAC
>PVJA010007710.1:0-67237 GCA_004027025.1 Myocastor coypus
ACTGCTATATAAACATCACATTTATACTCAAAATTTTTCTATCATATTTGGCAAAAAACTCTATAAGCAATGATAACCTCCCCTCCCTTCCTCATGTTACTGTTAAATTCATTCTGATCTCTGTCTATATATTTGCCTATTCTAAAGTTTTTGTCTCTCCATATCTTTATTTTACTAAGATTACCTTTTCAAGATTCATCTACATTGTAGTATACATCAAAATTTAATTCTTTTTGAAGGCTAAATATATTCCATTTTAGGCTTATCCCACATTTGTTTAACTTAGACACGAGTTGTATTCTTACCTTTTGGCTACTGTAAATAATGCTGTCATAAACGCTGGTGTGCAAATATTTGTTCAAGTATTTCCTTTTAATTCTTCTGTATGTAAAGTTAGGAATGGAATTACCAGATGAAATGATTGAACTTTGTCTATAAAGTTAGTTTTTAAAAAAAATATTAAGATGCCTTTATATATTTGAAAGCTAGATTTTAAAATACTAATTTTATGTACAACTTTTTGGGAGTACAGCTGATGACAAACGTTATTTTATGAGCATCAGAGCTAGAGCAGCCTTAAGCATGGATTACATGTGTCCCAGGCACTATGCACTTGGCTTGTGATACTATTACTTATTATTCTGTGAAGATTAAGGTTTTATACGATAGTTACAGTTGTAAAGTTGGCATCTTCTTGCAGAAGAGCTGTTTCCTTATGGCTGAGCACTCACTGAGTGGCACATCTTTCTGCCTTCAACAGTCCCAGGAATTCTTCCCTCCAGGCTTCTGCAGCAGCCTGGGCAAAACTGGAAGCCTCGCCATGTCTTATCACCCTGTGGATGCCACTGCTCTTCTGGAACTCATCAAGCCAATCTCGATGAGCTTTAAATTCATCGCTTGCTGCACTTGGAGAGGGGTCTTCTTGAAGGAAGTCATGGTGCAGTTCCCAGGCCTTTTCACAGATCGTTGCTATGGTAACACTATCACCTGCCTGCAGTTTCCCCTTCAACCACGCTGACAAAAATGTTTCCACCTTTCCCAGCACTGGTGTCCTCTGCTTGGCTAACACCATTATTCCTCGCGCCTTATCAGCTCCTTCGATGGCATCCTTGTTCTTCGATATAGTCGACGTTGTTGACTTTGCCATCTCGTACTCCAAGGCCAGATCAGTCCTACAAATGCCATGCTCATGCTTTTCTACAGCCTTTTTCTTCGGTCCAGTGGTTATTTTCTTCAGAACCTTCTACCATGCTTGCTGTGCACTTTCTTGTCACCTTCATCACCACTCTACACGTTCCTGTCACCTTCATAAGTGCTGGGCATGTTCTCGTTATGTTCACTGCTGCTCTGCATTTTTGAACACTATTCTTGCTCTGCACTTTCTTTGAATCCATGCTGGATTGACTAATACTGTACAGTAATGATTATGCTAAAAAGCACACAGAAAAGCTTCACAGGAGGTGTACATGAGTAGAAGATGCCTGTGGCTGTGTTTGGCACCTGATGCAGAGTTCAAGAATGGAGACGAAATTTTGCTGAATGTTTCTGTACATGAACCAAATCGTCCAAGAACAAAAGCATTCATAGACCAAGGCATTACTGTGCTAGAAATTTTAGCCAAACCAATTAGGCAAGGGAGATAAATGTAATGCTTACAACTGGGAAGGAGGAAGTCAAAGTATCCCTGTTTGCAAATGATAATTCCATACACAGAAAAAAAAAAAATAAAGATCCCACCAAAAGTCTATTAAAATACAAATTCAGTAAAGTAGAAGGATGGAAAAATTTGTATACAAAAAGCAGCAGCTTTCCATTGATGAATTTGCTTAGAAAAAAATCCTAAAAACATTCACAGTCTCGCTCACAAAAGCACACACACACACACACACACACACACACACACACACACAGAAAACACCAAGTCAAAGGAATAAAAGAGCTCTACAATGAAAAGTTTTAGATATCCCTACTCCCATTTACAAAGTTTATGCGGGGGGAGAATGGGAAAAATAAAAGAAGAATCAAGATGTATTATGCACAGGTACAAATTCCCTATGATGAATGTGATTATTATGTATACCAAAAAATGCCAATAAAATTAATTTTAAAAGATAGTTGATTTCCAGACATACTATACCACTATAGCAAAAACAAGTTAGTATTGGCATAAAAATATAAGCAAAAATCAGTGAAACAGAATAGAAAATCTAGAAATAAATCCACACATCTATAGCAAACTAACTTTTTAAAGAATTTTTTATTTTTTATTTCTTATTTCTTATTTTATTTTATTTTATTTTATTTTTTTGTTTCAGAACCTTTGTTTATTCACTCATTTTTATGGCTGGCTCAGCCCGCACCAGGGCAGGGCTGGCGCAGCATGTGGTGCCAGGGATCGAACCGTGGTCCCTAAAGCTGCCCAAGCTTCCCCAAGCAGGGGCTTTAGACCACTGAGCCATCCCAATGGGCCCCTGCAAACTAGCTTTTGATGAAGTTGCAAGAAAACATCCATTGCCTTTGCAGTAAATGGTGCTAGGAAAACAGAATACACGTGCAGCGGGCTGAAACTTGACCCTTATCTCTTATCTTATAGAGAACCGAATTCAAAATGGATCAAGGACCTCACATGAGATCTGGAACTCTGTAACTACTAAGGAAAACACAGAGGTAGTAGTTCAAAATATTTGTGC
Organism: Myocastor coypus; assembly: GCA_004027025.1. NCBI lineage: Eukaryota > Metazoa > Chordata > Mammalia > Rodentia > Myocastoridae > Myocastor > Myocastor coypus. The sequence continues at coordinate 2,691 of PVJA010007710.1, forward strand.
AGACAATTAACTTTTTCTGGATAAGATTCTACAAGCACAGGAAGCAGAAGTAAAAACTTACAAATGGAAGTATAAAAAACTAAAAGGCTTTTGCCGCAAAGAAAAAAAAAGAGTAGGGTGAAGAAACAGTCTAGAGGATGGGAGAAAATACTCAGCAACTATTTCTGTGATAGGATCTAATACCTGGAATAGTAAAGAATGAAGAAACGCTAGCAAAGCCAGGTATGGTGGTGCACACATGTAATCCCACTGCTTGGGCAGGTGAGACAAGAGGTCAGCCACATGGGAGAGGCCTGAACACAGTGAGTTCAAGGCCAGCCTGAATTACATAGTGAGACTCTCTCTGAAAACAAAACTTAGTAACAAAAACGCAATTTAAAAATGGGCAAATGATCTGAATAGTCCTTCCCAAAAGAAGAAATATAAGTGGTCAGTGGATATATTTAATATGTTTAATATCATTATGTATTAGGGAATTTAAATCAATACTACACTGAGTTTCCATCTCACCTCATTCAGAATGGCTATTATATAAATAATAAAAATAGATTACTAAATACTAGCATGAATATGGAAAAAAAGAATATTTATACACCGGTGGTGGGGATATAAATTAGAGTAGTCACTGTGGAAAACAGTGTGAAGTTTCCTTTAAAATCTAGAGTTAAAACCACCGTGTGATCCAGCTATCTCATTCCTGGGTACAGACCCAAAGGAAATGAGTTTAGCACTCAGAAGAGATATGCCTGCATGCCTATGTTTACTGTGGCATTGTCCACAGTAGCTAAGATATGGAATCAACTTACATGTGTGTCAGTAGATGAATGAATAAATGAAGTATGACCTATGTAGCCAGTGAATATTATTCAACCATAAAGAAGCATAGGAATCCTGTCAGTTGTAACACAATAGAAGCAGAGGACAGTATGTTAAATAAAATCATCCAGGCCCTAAAAACCCAAGAATTTCATCTTCTCTGTCATGTGTGGAAACAAGCAAACAGAAGTCAACCTGAAAGTAGGAAGAGGTCACTGGGAACATATAAGAGTACTGGGGGCAGGGTGGAGGGTACAAGAGGGTAGATGGACCACTGATCAGTACATGAAGAAAGCACACATGCCAATGCAGTGGGCCTCTTCAGTTTCTACAATAAATCATAGTAATGCTCAAAAGAATAAAATGATGTTATGCAAACTTCTAAAAATATATTGTAGTATACTGGGGAGATAGCTCTGCAGTATAAGCATTTGCCTGGCAAGCACAAGAACCCGTGTTCAGTCCCTGACACTACTTGCCATGTAGGCCCTGGAACCCTAAGGGTGCTGTGCAGGCCACCAAAATGGAGCATGGTGGCTTACACCTATAATCCCAGCCCTGGGGAGTTTAAAACAAGAGGATCACTATGAGTTTGAGCTGCATAGCAAAACCCTGAACCACATAAATAATAAATAAATAAGCAAATATAAATAAAATTTTAAAATATATACTGTAGAAAAAACATATCATGATAAAAACATGCTCAAATCAGGTTTTGGAAGGAAGAAGAAAGACAAATTTCAAAGCAGTAAACTATGACCCTAAGTCTGTGGAGAACGCATGGAGATGTGGATATAGCAGTAAAGGAGCCAAAGAATAAATGTTTCTAGAGATTTCCCTCTAAAAAGATTCTGTGTTCACCGAAGTGCCCCATATCATCTTCAATATTGTTGGCTAAATTCGCTAAGAGTTGAGACACACTACACATAGTTGAGGACTATCCACTTAGTGAGTTTGATTTCTCCCAAGAGTTTCACCAACCATAGTTTACTTCTCAAATTCAATCTCTCTGTTTTTCACTGAGGGTGAAGAGAGATGTGATGAGATAAATATGGTTTCATTGCTTTAATCCAGATACCTGGTTTGATCAAGGCATAGCCTCCTCTTGCTGGCCTGCAGCCCAGCTCTTGAACAAGGCTGGGGCACTGGGATTTAGAGACCAGAAAGCTCCCTGAAGGCTGCAGGACTGGACGACAGCTGTTTCCTTCTTTCCCTATTTCCCAGAACTTGCAGAGACTGCTCCAAACAGTTTCTCTTTAAGGCTAATCATGCTGGCACCTGCCATTTGCTCCCAAACCTTGGGTGCAGGAGGTGCTGTTGTGTTTGGGAACCTAAGCTTCTGAGTCTGAAAGTAGCCTGAGAAAGGATCTTAGGGAGATACAAAAAGGACATGGCCAACGCTGCTAAATTGTGAGTACTCTAACACTGATGCTAGGTGTCTGCTGCTGTTTGTCAGTGAAAGAAACTATAGGAAATGTGGCTCCCATGTGCCCAGTGCCAGTAGTTCCTATGTTAGAGAAAACACTTAAGTGATTACCAGACTGCCCCAGAGCAGGAACATCTACCCCTGGTTTCACCCTTACTACGGTCTGAATGTGTCCTCCAAAGTTTGAATTGAAGCCTAATCCCCACTGTGATAGAATTAAGTGATGAGGGCCTTTGGGAGTTGATTCTTTTATAGACTCTGGCTTCATAAATAGGATCAATGGGCCAGCAAGATGGCTCAGTGGTCTAATGCGCCTGCTTAGGAAAGCTTATGCATCCTTAGGGACCACAGTTCAATCCTGGGCACCACATACTATGCCAGCCCCACCCCCAGGACAGGCTGAGCCAGCCATAAAAATAAACAAACAAACAAACAAACAAACAAATAAATAGGGTTAATACCACTCATCCTAGCCCCTTAAATCTTTCTGCCAGGTGAAGATGAAGGGAGAAGGTGCATCTCGGAATCCAGGAGAATGAGCCTTCCCCTGACCCTGAATCTGTGCCTGCCTTGACCTTGACCTTCCTAACCTAGAGACCTCTGAAGAATAAATTCCCGTTACTAATTAGCCAGGTGAAGGTATTTTGTTGTAGCACCCCAAATGGACTAAGACAGGCCAGAGCTTACCCCTTGAACTTGGGAGGCATCTGTGGCGAGCCTTGTGGCCAGAGCCCCAGGGCTATTTCTGAGGTCATCAAACCAACCAATGTCTTGCCCTAGCATTGCCTTGAAACCAAACTTACGCAGCCTTTTCGTGAGGAGTTCTCCAGATTTGGCAAAAGTATATCCCTAAAATATAAAGAAGAAGTCATCAGTGAAACTTTAACATAAAAGGGGAGGATACCCAATCATTTAATGAAAAATAAAATGCTTTACCTGCAGAAATTGGGTGAACAAGGACACACAGCCTATTATTATAAAAAGTATGCACACACCATCGATCTGGGACTTCTGCTCCTCTTTATCAAGAAGTGAAAAAGTCTTTTGGAGAGAGCAAGGAAGAAACTTCATTATTATGAACAGGACACAGTAAATAAATTCAGGTATGATGAAGTAAGAATTCTCTTACCACATCTCTTTACATTTGTTCAAACCTGTAGAATGCACCCTAAGAGTGAACTTTAATGTAATGGGTCACTTTGTGTCCCATTACAATATCAGTGTGGGTTCATCAATTATAATACATGCACCTTGTTCCTAGACTGGCAGAGAGTGTTTAAGAAATCTCTATGCCTTCCTCTTAATTTTGTTATCAACCTAAAAAATGTAGTGGTGCCATCTTTCTGATTCCCCAAGAAGGCCATTTGGTAAATTCATAGACTACAGAATTCAAATTTAGCCCATTTAGTTCTTATGTTATAGATAGAAAGCTAAATCCCAAAACATAAATGTTTGCCCAATTCTTTGAGCGAAGAGTTTTGCTTGGACAAGGAAATGCCTATCTTGTAGGCCCATTGCAGTGGTCATCTTCTGGAAATGTTCTTTGTGTTTCTGGCATGGTCCATCAGCTGTTCTGTGAGGCTGGTCATCTAATCTATCCACAGTGTTTTCCCACAATGCTGTGCTCCATGTGTCCTTTGCACATTCTTATTATTGACATGCAGTCCAGTGGGCTACCTGGCCCATAGACTTCTGGGAGGATAGGTTGGCTGGAACTCAGGAGCACATCTTTGCTATTTTTGGAATAATAAGTGTGCTTAAGGGGAAAACAAGCATCCATTTAAACTCGTGCTATATGCCAGATATCAAAGCCGTGGTGAGTCTGTTTTTGTTGTTGTTTTATTAGATACAGAGTCTCCATAAGCAGTTCGTACTCATAGTGATCCTCTTATCTCAGCCTTCCCAGTGCTGAGATTACAAGGGTGCTCTACCACACCCAGGGTTCCAGGGCTGGCGAGGTATGTGGTTCCAGGGATTGAACTTGGGTCCTTGAGCTTGCTAGGCAGGCACTTAGACCACTGAGCTATCTCCCCAGCCTCATGAATCTGCTTTAACTAAAGTTAGGATTCCCTTAAATTAGGAGTCGTAAAACAACCTATTTTGATAAGCTTTTCCCCCTGCTGTTACTGTTAGGCAATTAGATAAAGAAACTAAGTCTCGCCGGAGGCAAGTTCCTCTTCCAACAGGCACAGGTAATACAGAGCAGAGCTCTACAACAAATTCAAGGCTAGCTTACACCCAAATCTGTGCTTTTGCCTAGCAGGTCACACTCAAATTGCAGTAGTTGACACATTTCCCAAGTCAGGCACAGGGAAGGCAAAACAGATAAATTATACCTTATGTGGGTATTGAGGCTCTGCTAAGCTAGCATCCAGTACTCTATCATTTGCCGGGGCCATATGCCACATGTGGTCCCTCCACATGACACGTGGCTATATTGCCTTACAAGTATATCCAAATGAAACAACAATCAAAAGCAGGCACAGGATTACAGCCTGTGAGATGAGAGCATCATGAGTCTACTGACGAAGTGGTAATGATTGTACCAAGATAGAGACAATCTTCCTTATTAGCAAGGAAAGACAGTAGTTTGCTGAGCAATAAAGATGAATTCTCTTAGATATCTTTGCCACCCTTCATTTTGTAGTTGAGAATCTGTAGGCCAGGAGAAGTGGGCACACAGGATACCAGAAGCAGCTGGCAGTCCCGATATCATGGGAAAGCTGTCCTGATAGGGTATTCTGGACTCTTCCCACTACAGCTCATATATGTGGTTTGGATAAAATTGTGCGCATATACAATTTATTCTACTTCTATGATGCAAAGCAAACATTAGCAAGAATTCTAAGTTGCTTTTAAAAAGCAAACATAGGATACAGTTTTCCATCTTTGCAGATTCACTGCCTTCTGTCTACCCCTGTACCTGCCTCATTAGCCACGGAGATTTACTTTCCAAGCCTCTCCCTGCCAGGATGGTAGCTTTAGAGGCCAGGGAGAGTCTGATCTTCCCGCCCTCCACCCCATCCCCCCACTAGCAACGGTGCCTGGGAAACAGCAAGTGACCTATACACATCCACCCCATGGTGAATGGTATTCTACGTTTAACTTCTGTCTTGAGGAAAGCATCCTAACTGGAATGGTATTCTCAAGCCTCCCAGTCTGGTGTCTAACACTGCTCTGCGGAGTGAGTGAAGGATTATGACTTCATGTTTGGATGTTATTTCCAGGAAATGAGGAAGCATACATAAATGGCTTAAAAGATGTTCCGTTTGCCAGGTTGTTGTTCCCATAATCAAGGGTCAGTTCCCTCAATGTCCACTCTTTCCCATTTCCTTCCTACCACGAAGTTACTACATGATTTCCTCACTCACCAGAAGGGAGCAGGGTGAAAACTAAAGTATAGGCTAGGGACCTCCCTACACAATTGACTTGACTTTTGTTTGCTGATTGTCCAGGTTTTTTCCTACAGTTCATGCCCATGGGAACATTCTCTTGGCCAGCACTTTTTCCTCACTTACCAAGCTCTGTCAAAATTGTGTACTGGCAAGTCCTTTGGAGGCTTCAGCTGGAACACATTACCAATGTTCTTTAGGTTCTAAGCTTTCTCCTTCGTTGGCATCACGCGGTGTGTGTGTGTGTGTGTGTGTGTGTCCACTAAAAATAGGTCAGCATTTTGATGACTAATTTTCCAATGACAAAACCAGTAATAAGACTTCTCAGAAGCTGGCTCGATAAGCACACTTGCTAGATTTTACTCCCAACTCTGCAACTTGCTGTCCTAAGTTGTCTGAGCTTTGATTTGTTTCTTTATAAAATTAGAAAATGAGAATCCCTATCTTGGTGGGGTCTTAGGAAACATAAAGAAGCTGTTATACCTAAAGGGCTTAGATAGTAGCTTATAACTATCTGCATTTATCATTATAGTAATAAAATCAAATAAGGAGTAGCAAGACTTCTAAAATAAAAAAAAACTGAAGTAAAATTATTTTTCCCTGCCTATTTTTATTGCTTTCTTGATTTCTCTCACTTCCTCTGCACATCCTCGTTTGAGTACAATCAGCAAGAGAACAGAGAATTACACATTACATACTAACACCTGCTATTATAAGACAAGTTCTGTATGTTAGCTATTTAGCAAGATTAAAAACTGAAATCCTGTTATATTATTCAGCAAATCGGCTTTGCATTCTGATTTGGTTCACATGAGGTAAGCTTCCCTGTCCCAAGTGAGGGTGTGTATATGGTGTTTGTGTGTGTGTGTGTGTGTGTGTGCGCGCGTGTGTGCATGTTATGAGTTGAACCCAGGACCTTGTGCAGGAGCTCAGGGCATGAGCTACACTCCCTGCTCTGATGACAGCTGTGGATGTGGTAACTCCACAAGTTACCACGTCAGGCACAAGTGCCCCCAATAGACCAGACAGGAGTGCTCAGCCTCACCTGCTCACTTTTTGTGCAACAGAGACTCACTGAAATGTTCATCCTGCAGACATGAGAAAAGGGACCTAACAAAAGAACTAAATATATTAAAACAAAGAGTTGACCTAACAAATATGATAACAGCCATGGATACAAAAAGGAGTGAGGAGAATAAAGCTTTCACAGCCGCTTGCTTACCCCAAGAATCTGGCTAAATAGGAAGGCATACACAGGCGTGATGGCCCCATTGACGGCAGCACCTAGAGTCCCAACGACCATGTAGGGCCATTCCGGAGCATTGAATTTCAGAATCCTTCTCACTGGGGCAGGTTCAACTTCTTCTTCCACTGGAATGTCCTTCTTTTTGAGGGAAAAGAGGACTATATTCATTATCCAGATACACACACACATGCGTATACTCTTGTATTAAATAGCAAGCCCTTGGGCATTTAGATCTGAGCCGAGGCTTGATTGGTTTTCAGTGACTCCAAAGACCTACCAGACATCATGGCTTGGTAGTTTTTGAGGAATGGTTTTGAATTGCTGTACACCATGCCATGGCTCAGATGGGACGGACCCTCCGGGCTGTGCAACTGAAGGTGACTTTGTAGTTCTCACTTCATGGTCACAGCTGGGCTAATGCAAGCAGTGATACATGCATTGGAGCTTTGAAATAATAGTTCCTAATGTTAACAAAGACAGCTGTCGTGTACATAGACATAGGAGGATTTAAAAATTTTTTCAATTTATTTCTCATGAATGTCAAAGTCCTATAATCACTAGATTAGGCTAAAGCTCTTCAATTGTACTAAAGCACTAGGTTTTACTAGCACTGTAAAGCAGGCAGCATATCTGGAACAGAAAATTTAAACAGTTCATTAAGTGGTGTCAATGGTTACTATTTACTTATTTTTAGTAAACTCTCCCTTAATTAGTACCCCAGAAGTGATACTGTATATGGATTTCTAAGTAGCCCATTTTTTTTCACAAAGAGTGAAAATTACCATTCTCTTATTCTGATTTTTTTTTTCTTATTCTGATTTAAGTAACTTTTTTTTTTTTTGTCTTTTTGAGACAGTCTCACTATGCAGTTCAGGCTGGCCTTGAGCTCACTTTTGTAGCCCAGGATGGTCTCAAACTCGTACTGATCCTCCTGCCTCAGCCTCCCCAGTGCTGGGATTACAGGTGTGCACCACCATGCCCAACCCTGAAGTAACTATTAAAGTGTCAGATTTTATCTTTCCAAAGGCCAGTGTTACATATCAAATCCTGTTGTTTTTTTCAACCATTTTTCCTTGCCATCAGTATTACTCAATGTTTGAGCATATTTATTCAACAATTTATATAATTTTCTATTCATTTTGTTTGATAAATGGTTCTAGATGTTTATGTAAATTTGTATCAATTTGCTTTACTTTTTTCCATTACAATACACTAAAATATCTACACAAAGCTAACTACAAAACTAGTAATGATTTCTTTCCTTTTCTAATACACAGTAATTTCCCCTTTAGGGAAAGATAACAGGAAGCATAACAAAGTTCTTCAAAAATCCATTCTGCCTACAAAGTCAAAGACCACAGTATCAATTCAATTTATATGAAAGCCTGGTATCCTGTTCATTTCATTACAGTTCCAACCAAACAGATCCAGGAAAGCAGCGCAGGCTGGCGATGAATGTGCTGTTACCTCCCTTTCGAGTTCTCTCTTGGCTACTTTCAACATTTGCCGTTTGCAGTTACTGAGCAGTAATTTCTTCATTCATGTAGCAAATCCTCTGTCCAATTATTTCAACTCTGACAACTTACTAACTTCAGAGCATCCATGCCAGAGAAAAGGAAGGTGCTTGGGAAAGCAGGAATGGAACAGACTGAAAGAAAGCACTCTTGGGTAAGTTCTATGGGGCCACCAATGAGCCTTACACTCTGGGCCTTGATTTCCTTATTATTGTTATTTTTAATGTACTTGGTACAGGATCTGCAGAGTCTACACAGTCTCACTAGCTAGATGGGACTCATGGTGATTTCCCTATTTTCAGCCTCCCAAATGCTAGGATTACAGGTGGGCACCACCACGCTGTCTCAGCATTGCCATCTCAGCATGCCCTATTAATTACCTTATCCTTTTTTTTTTTTTTCCTCAGTGCTGGGGATTGAACTCTGGACATTGCACTTACCAAGTAGGCACTTATGCTGCTGAGCTATCTCCCCAGCCCCAGATTACCTTATTCTTACAAGAGTAGGAGTAGGTTGCTCCAAGGAGACAGTCTTCCTGGAACTATCCTATTCTTGCATGTCTTGTGAGCAAAGGAATTGATTAGCTTTGTTCAGTTTTTTTTTTTCAAAGTTGCCAATACAGCAAACAGCCTTGGAAGACTGAGAGGGTAGGGTGTCTGTTCCCCCAAGCATTTGCTCATCTGCCCATCATATAAGAGAGTTCCTCCAGCCTTCTACTTGTATATGGTACCCCCATTCTTCTCCTGGTATCACCTGGCCCTCTTCCCTTCCTTGGTGAGAACTGTGCAGAAATGCAGAGCTGTGGCTACTGCCACTGCTCTGACTAGTGAAGTCCTTATCTCTGCCTCAGGTTCTTCTGTATCCTGTAAGCATCCATGGACTCATATTGGGCTGACCACGTAGCTTGCCACAGAGCCAACCATCAGATCCTTCAGAGTTCTAGATAAGACTTGTGATCACAGACTCATGAGGGTTGATGATTACAACGTAGAAGCTTCCAGGAGCTCTCATCACCAGAATTCCAATTGAGAAGGCCTTCAATGTGACTCATTTCAAAAGTAGCCCTTGGGTGATTCTGGTGACCAAAGCTTGGTATGTGAGACCAGAGCAGACAATCTCCAGGCTGTTTCCCAACACTAAAAGTCAAGGCTTCCATAATTGCACACTGTGGACTATCAGCTGTCATGGACTATCGAGGGGCACAAGGGTGTGAGGCTGCCTTCCTGCTCCTGGGGTCCTACTGCTCGCTAGTGACATGGAACTGCAGCTTCTCCTGTACCCAAAGGATGGAAACTCTCCAGACTGATACCCAGAGATATTCCTAAACCTAAGCAGCAAAGCCTAAGAGATATCAAGACAACAGGAAGTATATTTTCTCTAGTAGTTTTAATCCCCAAATAAACTAACAAGAAAAAGTAGTTAATCCAAATATTTTTTTTTTGTCTCCCTATGTTAAAAATTTTGCCTTCAGAGGAAACCGTTCCCTATTCCCCCTATCAAATGCAAATGCCAATCACCAATGATGAAAAAAAGCCTAAAAAGTGGGTTCCCAAGAATAAACTTTGAATTCATTCTGAGTCAGTAGAGGAATAAAACAAAACTATGAAGATGCAGCTAAAATCATTCTGCAGAGAAATATTTTACCTCATATTTTGCAAAGCTAAATGTAGAGGGGAGATGAATAAATTAAAGTGAACTAGTAGCTCACATAGGCAGGTAAAATAATAGTGGTTATTATTATTGTTAGTGCTCCTAGAAATAGAACCCAGGGCCTCATATATGTAGCTCTACTACTAAGCTACATCCTCAGTCCTTCATTTTTTTCCTTACATTTTGAAACATGCTTTTGCTAAGTTATCTAGGAGGCCTCCAACTGGGAATCATCCTGCCTCAGTCTCAAGCAGCTGGGATCCCAGATGTGTCCTAACCCACCCACGAGCATTAAAATTATAGAATTCACGTGTTTGCTCACTGAAGCACTCGCGCCTCTACTGTAACGCTGGCAAGATTCATGCCTCTCATTTTTTCTATCGTAAGTAAAGAAGCAACTCCATGGCAGAAATAGCAATGTAGCTCTTGCCCATCTTTGCATCTCCAGCACAATGCCAAGCCCATAGTAGGTGTAATCCATGTCTACTGAATGACATAACAAACACAGCTTTTATATCATGGCACATACAACTTCCCACCTACTACTTAGATAGTTCAGTGCCAGACATCAGGCTTCACCCAGTTCCCCTCCTCATGACTCCCCCGTGGGAGCCAGGGAGAGATATAACTTCCTACTTGACTCCTCTGTCCTGATTTCTATGCTTCTTACACTGGCCTTGGTGCTCCAACAGCAGATTCTCTTGCCTTAATGGTAACTTTGGGATCCAATCATTAAAAAAAAAAGTAAGTTTGACAAAGAAGTAGAGATTTCTCAAATGGACAAATACTAGTAGTCATTTGTTAAATGGATTTTGGCTGTAACAGGGTCTCACTATGCAGCTCAGACTCGTGGTGATCCTCCTTTCAGCCTCCCCAGCACTGGGATTATAGGCTTGGGCCACTACACCTGGACCCTGGCCAGCTCACCCTACCCTATGGGCAGGGCTGGCACAGCAAGTGGTGCCAAGGATCGAACCTTGGTCCCCGAACTCACCTAAGTTTGTCCACTGAACTATCTCACCATGAAATGAGTCTTGTATGTTTCTCATCTTCTACCACTGCTTAAATCTTACCTTAACGGTCAGTTGTAAGGAAGTCATGGATGTCTAATATCTCATCCTGACTTTATTGTGTATTTTTTTTTATTGTGTATTTTTTATTAAAAAAAGACACATAAAATTTTAGAGGTTAAAACATACTCCTAAATTAATCTTTTTTAGGGGATGGCTCCTTTTGTATTAATTAAATTTATTGGTTTATTTCAGGTATACATAATGATCACATTCACTATAGGGAATTTGTACCTGTACACTCATAACTTGATTATCTGCCTGCATCTACTGCCCTCCCCTCCCTTCAAACCCTCTTCCTCTTCTTATTTACAAAAGCTTTCTTTCCAGTTTTTCCTTCTTTTTGCATCATTTTTTTCTGTTCCATTCTTTCTTTCCCTCTCCCCACTCACTATATCTAAAATTCAACCTCATTTCTGAGAGCTAAGCAGACAGCTCAGGGAGCAAGGAGGAACGGACCTAGCTCAGTCACCTGCTAACCTTGCAGCTATGGGTGAGTAACCCCACTTAGATTTGAAACCATTTCTTTTAAGTGTTTGGCCAGTGCTGTACGAGATCACAAGCTATAGAGATAGCAGCTTTATGCAAGTAGACCATTGGCCAGCTAGGTCAGCATATTTCCCAGTCTTCAGAAGGTAAAGTTTGGCTTTCCCCATTAAAAAAAAGAAAAAACAGAAACAAAAACAGAAAAAGGGTTTTGCCGCAATGTTTGGACTTGTAGAATTTAATAAAGTGTTAAAATGCTTTAAAATACAAAAAAGATGAGCAATGCTTAATCATACAATGTTTCTTGGAGTTAGAAATTCCTTTGCTCAGCTTTTTTTACCCATAATTCCATTGTTTCCTTTTTTAAAAATTTCTTAAATCTAGAAGACCACAAAATATTCACTGTAAAAATGATTAGCATTACCATAAGATCTCTTTTCTCAGTGCTTTAGAAAGATCACATTGCTTCCCTGTCATTGTTTTTCTTTTTTTTTTTTTTCTCCCTTAACTAGAGGGAAAATAGTGGTTTCTTTTTAAAATTAACTTAAACTATTTTATTTCTGGGCAGGCCAGATAGCTCAGTGGACTAAAGCGTCGGCTTTGGCAGAGCTCGGCAGCTGGGGTTCGATCCCAGGCCTGCTATGCTGGCCCCACCCCTGGGGCGCACTGTAACAGCAATTAAGACTGGGAGTGGTGGCGCATGCCAGTACTTCCAGAGCTTGAGAGGCTGAAAGCAGGAGGATCTACGTAGTGAGACCCTGAACACCCTATATATCTTGTCTTAAATTCATAATAAATAAGTAAATACAATAAAAGTAAAATAAAATAAACTATTCTATTTCTAATTTATGCTGATGAGTAGAATAGAATATAGGATTTTAATCTCTTTAAAATTAATTCCTATTCTTGATTTGAATTTCCTTTCATTTGATAGCCCCCTGTTTGAGTTCCCCTTCATCAAAAGAATCTTGAACATCTGATCTCTAGATCTGTAGGAAACTTGGCCATTCTGGGATTAAGTGAGGTCATCTATGAATTTACACAAAAATGGCAAATGTCAGCTTTCTTTTCCTGCCCTTCCTCTTTTACTTTTAACATCAAACATTTACCCAGAAGCCAGAATTAAATGTAAAACTTGCATGTGATCGGTACTGTCACTTTCACATTTTCTATGGAGTGTTTGGCTCTCTCTGCTGAGGCACTACTAAGCTCCTAGTCATATAATGCACTTTAGAATTACCTGTGGCAGTTCTATAAACATAAATGAGATAGCTATTTATAAAACCAGGAAAAGATTTGAGTCTTTAGCAAGAAGATACAGTAAAGAAACCATGCTATGAAAGGTGTTTTCTCTCACTGTGAGAATACTCCTCAGAAGGAGTATTCTGTGGAATTCATTTAAACCAACTCTGTTAGCCATTGATATATCTATGTTCAGCTTAATACATAATACAAAAGAAAGCCTTAATAATTCGTTTTTCATCATCATGACACCAAAAAATCCATATTCTACCCTGAGTTCCTATATGATGAAACAATGTTTATAATTACTTTTCTTTTTTGTTGTTTTGAGACCTAGTCTTGTTATACACTGCAGGCTGGCCTTAAGCCCACTTTGTAGCCCATGCTGGTTTTGAACTTGCTGTGATCCTCCTGCCTCAGCTTCTCAAGTTCTGGGATGATAGGCATGCACTACTACACTAAGCTGTAATGATTTCTTAAGGGATTGACATAGTGGAATTTTACTAAAGACAAATTTTTATATTACATCATGCATAGTGGATGTGCTTATAATTAAGATATCTCTGCATTATTTGCTTTCATAAGCCTCAGCTTTTTTAAAAATCATACAAATTCAATTTTTCATCCTAGTTTTAAAATTTCCATGTAGCACGGTGTCACGTCTATAATCCCAGCACTTCCTACCTAGTGAGTTCAAGCCTACTTTGAACTGTACAGCAAGACCCTGTCTCAAGACCCAAAGCAAACAAATAAAATGATATAAAAACTTCCTGATGTCCTACTTAACACGAGGCATCTAGCCAAGGGCTCAAGGTGATCCATCACAAATCCGAAGTGATCATTAAGCTTAAGAAGCTTATAATGTAACTAAGGGTAAGACAACATGAACTGAAGCTCAGTAGGAATATTGCCATGAAAAAGTTCTAATGAAGTGTTGATTGTGGACTTAGAGTGAGTGTATATGGGACAGGACTGGTTGGGGGACAACAGACAGTCACCTCCTGTGACGGACGATGGCCACAATAGCAGGTTCCTGTGTTCTCTCTTCTATTGTTAACTGGGTGGATTCTTCTGTCCTTCATTTTACACTAATTTCAGTTTATATTAAAACTAGTGCATTTATTTTGAATGTATCCTAAAACATTTGTTATAAAATAGAATGAAGTAATCAAATATTCATAAAATCAAATGGCCCTCTATAATTCAAAATTCATAATAGCAGGGCCAGCAAGATAACACAGTGGACTAAGTACCTGCTTAGGCAAGCACAGGCACTGGGGTTTGATCTCTGGCACTACAGAGTAGCCACCAAGTCTGGGCATGATGCTGCATGTGTATAACTCCTTCACTGGGGAGGCTAAAAACAGGAGGATCACTACGAGTCTGAGCTGCTAGTGAGATACTGTACCAAATACATAAAAATAAAATAAAATTTAAAAATAGCAAAATTTGTAACAACATGTGTAAACTTTAACCTTATCAAATATTTTTGTTGAACAAACACTTTCATTATAATTAAAGAGATATTAAAATTTGAGAAAACATTTTGAGTCTTCTTTCAAATTTCAAAAACATATCACCTTATCAATAATATTGCTACTGTATATGTAGTAAACCATTTTCTGTCATTTATTAGAATGGCATCTAGAAACTATAAACTCTTTTTTATTATTTATTTATTTATTTATTTATTTATTTATTTGGTATTGCAACTCAACTCCAACTTGTGACCCTCCTGTCTCAGTTTCCCCAGCACTGAGGTTATAGGTGTGTGCTACCACACCCAGTTTCGGTGGCCTGTGTAGGGGCCCAGGGTTCCAGGCCAGGACACCATGCAGTACCAGAATCAAACTTGGATTCTTATACTTGCCAGGCAGGCACTTAGATCACCAAGCTATCTCCCCAGCCCCTGAACTAATTCTTAATGGTCCAGTTTTAGTTAGCATGCATTGTTCTCTTCCTTGGTTGATTTGGTCTGTCTTTTGCTTTTTCTAAGACAGCTTCGGGCTACTGTTTGGGCTGGCCTTGCACTTCTCACATAGCCTAGGCTGGCGTGAACTCACGGCAGTCCTCCTGCCTTGGCCTTCTGAGGGATTACAGGCCTGTTCCACCAGGTCAGTCAGCCCATCTCTGCTTCTTTCTGAAATTTGTGTATAATTTAGAGCTTTTGCCAAGCCCTATTTGATCTGGCTGGGCATAGACCTAGCAGACACTTCTACATGTGGTTAAAGGACACCCAGTGGTCCCCAGAAGAGCGCCTCCCATTCCCTGGAAGTGCTGGTGGCTGACCTTTCCATCTTCATAAGTAGACTGGTGTTCCATGACAGCCAGTGGTGGCTCATGAGCCAGGTGGGACAGCTGAGACCTGGAGCGTTGCCTGATGGAAGTTCTGCAAAGAAACAAATACAGAAGAGTCTGTGGAAGGTGAACAGGTTGGAACGAGACTCAGCTGCATCCACGTGCCCACCACAGATCAGATGAACAGAAACAGCACGTAACGTGGCCAGCAGGGCAGGGAGTTTTCAGTCAGTGCTGATGAGGCAGACCATTCTGGGCCCCAAGTTCCATAACTGGTGGACCCAGACTCACAGCCAGGGGGTGGGGACTGTGAAAGGCAACACAACTGTCATGGCACCGGTGATGGTCCATCACATTCACCTCCCTTCAGTTTAGGTTATAGTTTGGTCTCTTTCTGTTTCTCTCTCTCTCTCTCTCTCTCTCTCTCTCTCTCTCTCTCTCTCTCTCTCTCTCTCCCCTGCCCTCTCTAATGTTTACTTTAGTATGACGCCACCTAGATGCTCCCAAATGAACTTGTAGAAGGAAACGTGACTCCTAGTCTCCTAGTGAGGCTGCTTCTGAACTACATGCTGCCTACAGAAATGCATTAGCAAAATTTCTGTTGGAGTATAATTCAGCATTGGTTCACTTATTCATTCATTCGACAGAGGCTTATTGAGTACCTAAGCTTGCTAACCAATGGTAGATGCTGGGGGACACAAAGACTGATCGATCACAGGTGTCTTCCTCAAAGAATTTAAATCTCAGAGCAGAGCAGGAAGACTCTAAGGAAGAAATGGTAAGCGCTACATAACAGGTTTGAGTAAAGATTTGGGCAATTCAAAGACAGAAGAGAAAAGAAAACTGACAGTTGTTACTGGGAAAGGCTTCCTGGAGGAGTGAAGTAATACTTGGGTGCTTCGAGTATAGAGACAGAAAATTTTTGGTGGTGAAAACAGAGCAAGCAGACACAGAGAACAGAAGACACAGCAAGTTTATTTGTCATATATATATATATATATATATATATATATATATATATATATATATATATTTGATGCACAAGCTCTGGCTTTATTTTATTCTAGTGATACTTCAGATTGAACCCAGGGCCTTTGAACTGAGAAATGTACCCAATCCTTTTTTATTTTATTTTATCTTTTGAGCCAGGGTTTTGCTAAATACCTAAATTGCCCAGATTAGACTTAAATGTATATCCTCCTGCCTCCGCCTCCCAGTATGCTGGGACTGCAATGACATACCACCATGCCCAGATGGCTCAGGCTTTATTTTCCACTGAGATTCCTGGGAGTCATGAATAAACTTAATCTAAGAATTTAGACTTCTAAAATACACTAGGTGGGCTGGGAGATAGCTCCAAGGCACAAGCGCCTGCTGGGCAAGTGCAAGGTTGTGAGTTTGAATCCCGGTCTTGCAAAAAAAAAAAATAAATAAATAAAATAAAATAAAATACACTAGGTCCTGAAATAGCTATTTACTTTCGAAAATAAGCACAGCACTTTTCCAGTGAACTAGCCATTAAATGTTAAAAATAAAATAGCCTGTTTTGACTACTTGGTGTTGTTGCCTGAATGTTTTAAATCTTTACAACCCTTTCTCAACCATAAGGATGACAAGGGGAGAGAGAGAGACCTGTCAGCCACTAAATACCAGTGGTCCCATCCCAATTTAAGGAAAGAAAATCTGGACAAAATTTTGATGAATACAAATGGTCCTGGACAGATGGGTATTGAACCTGGGGCCACATATATACTAAGCAGGTGCTCTACCACTACTGTGCTACAATGCTGAGCCCTAGAATTCTTAATATACAGACTTTTTAACATTACAGAGGCTTTTTAAAGTGAAACTCTTAAACCAGAACGAAAAAATATGGTTGCAGAGTGAACACCTATATTTAATCTGGAGAAAAATACATTTACAGAAATTCTCTTTAAAAACTAACCAATACATTTTTTTCATCTGGTGTAGTGGTTCGTACACTATGCCAACTTCAAAGTTTAGAAATTTAAGTGGGCTGGGGATACAGCTCAGCTGCACCATACCTGCCTGGCAAACCAGAGGCCCTGTGTTTGATTTCCAGCCCACCTCATCCCCCGCAAAAGTTTAATCAAGTAACTTAGCAGGGGTGAGGGTCCTCACTTCGTAAACATCCTCAGCCTGTGCAAGAGGAGAGTAGGGAAATGGTGTGGTTGCCTCAGCCACCGTAGGTCCAGTAGCCCGCTCACAGTGTGAAGAAGGAGAAGAGGCTTGCTGCCCCAGCCTGCGCTCTTGCTCCTGTGCTGCCTTCTGCTGCCATGACCTGCTGCCCCTCTGCTGTGTGCCACACTACCCTGCTTTGGAGCCAGGTGATATGGACGGAAATGGCCACTAACCATGAGGTAAATGAACCTTTACTTCCATAATTTTGAGCACTAGGTATTTTTTCTCAGCAACAAGAGTGAAAAGAAACCAAGATACCTAGTTAAGAATGATTTGATCTCAGGTGGTCACTGTAGGTGAAAAGTGTTCGTAACTCAATGGCTTCTCCATATGTTGAAGAATGGAGCTAAAGGCGTGAATGTGACTTCCTTAGGAGATAGGGTTTCACGTATCTCTTAACTGTGAAGGGACAAAGACTAAGCACAGGGGTTTTAAAAAATCTTTCTGAGCTCAATAAACAATATGTTGTGGATGGAATGGAAGATTGCCATTATCTTAGTTACTTTTACTCGTTGCTAGGACAAATACTCGACTCTCAAAATGAAGGAAGGAAAGGCTTATTTAGCTCACAGTTTGTGGAGGTTTCAGCCCATATCCAGCTGGCCCAAGGATGAGTGGAACAGGCAGGTAACATACAGTTCATGGTGGGGAAACAGCAACAATTACGACAGAGGCAATCAACCAAACAGGGCAGCAGAGCAACAGCCCTAGTCTGTCTCTCTGTCTCTCTTTAAATTACATCAGGCTCTCTGCCTTAGCCTATCCACCTCAGGCCACACTTATAATTCCCAGCAGTACTCAGACTAATAATCTCATCAGTACGTAAAACACATAATCTCAGTGACTCATGAGTCAAGTCTCAATCTGTACAAGTCCCTGCCCATGATTGCATGAGGCTTTAGGGAACAACTAGACATAAACCATAACAATCATGTTAAATGCTTTTGTTTTGTTTTGTTTTGTTTCTTTGAGACAGGGACTTGCAATATCATTCTGGGTGGCCTTAAACTCACTGTGTAGCAGAGGCTGGCCTCAAATTCACAATGATCCTCCTACCTCAGACTCCCAAGTGCTAGGATCCCAGGTACACACTACACACAACAGAATTTTGTTTTTGTGGTACTAAGTATCGGACTCTGTGCTGTACAATATTCTGAGCAAGTGCTCTACCACTGAGCTACATACCAAAGCCAATGTTAAATGAAATAAACTAGGCTTAAAATGATAAGTATGACTTACTTTTCCTAATATGTGGATTTAAAAAAATTACTTGACACAGGGTCTCCTCCCTATGTAGCTCAGACTCACAGTGATCCTCCTGTCTCAGTCTCCCCAGCGCTGGGACTACAAGTGTGCACCACTAGGCCCAGACTCATTGGCCAGCTCAGTGCACCTGGGGGCAGGGCTGGCGAGGCATGTGGTGCTGAGGATCAAATCCCGATTCCTGAGCTTGCTTAAGCAGGTGCTTAGTCTGCTGAACTGTCTTGCCAGTGAGTGGAATTTTTAAAAGATAACATAAACGTAGGTGAGGCGCAGTGATATTATTAGGCAAGAGGACACTAATAAGAGGAAGAGGAGCAGAGTATAAAGCAGAGATAATAAGGCGGATATGATCAAAATATATTGTACATACTGAAACACAATATTTTATAGCTCTAATATGCACTAATAAAAATATATTCTTAAAAAACACTAAGGGGACCACCCACTATGGGTCCCCTTCCTGGCCCTCTCTTGTTTTCCTCAATAAATATGTTCTGCTCATTAAAAAAAGACAAAAACAAAAAACCACCAGATTTTAGGACCAGGGATATAGCTCAGTGGCATGAGTGCCTGCCTGGTAAACATGAGGTCCTGTGTTGGATTGATCCTTAATATTAAAGCAAACAAACAAACAAAACAAAAAAATATGTGATTATTGCCAGAATCCCCAAACATGACCTTACCCAAACTGTGATATAAAAAACCAAAGTCAAACAAAAAACTCATGAATGAGAAACATAAATGGCACAATGAAACAGTCTTACTACACAAGACTGGGGTTCTGCTTGGGGCTTTCCTTGTGGGTCACAGCTACAAAAAGCTCCTGAGAATAGCTGAAGATTAAAATTTGCCCATGGCTTGAACTCACCTTAGACTGTCCTGGTAGCTCCCTCTGCTGAAGGTCTTAGGTATGTCATCTTCATAGGCATCATTTTCTGTTCAACATAAAATGAGCCACTTACTAGTGTATACAATAAAAGGACCACATTCAGGCATTTGCTATGTTCGCCTACAATTTAATTCTTCTGTCTGATGCTCTGCC
The DNA here is from genome assembly GCA_004027025.1 of Myocastor coypus. Classification (NCBI taxonomy): domain Eukaryota; kingdom Metazoa; phylum Chordata; class Mammalia; order Rodentia; family Myocastoridae; genus Myocastor; species Myocastor coypus. The sequence continues at coordinate 22,338 of PVJA010007710.1, forward strand.
AACTTTACTTCAGTAAATAAAACTTGACACTCATCCAGAACTTTCCAAGAAAAATTGCAAGATAAGTAGACTGAGTCTTTTGAGCCACATGGTATCCTGTTACCACTGCAGAAACAGAAATCTTTTGGCATTAGTCATAAAAAATTGAAGGAAGCCAACCAGAAGTGACAAAAATGATAAAATCACTAAATGAAGTCTGTTCAGAATAACTCACGGGTTAAAAGACATACAGTAGCTATGCCTAATATAGTTCTCTTATGCAAATGTGAAATGGTGGAGAAAGACTGGAGTGGCTAGTTAATTTAGCTTGGGGCAACCACAGAATCTGAAAATTCAAAAGGCGCATTACGGCCTGAAGCATCTGTCTGCATTTGAAAATATGTGTCAAGCTTTTAAGTCGTTGCTAAGTTAACTCAATCACTGTACAGGATACGTGCTGAGAAGCCTCTCCTGTTTCCAAAGGGGAAGAAAAAGAGGCAGAACAGAAAATCAGAACACCCTGGTTTTAGCTCTTTGGACCTAAAATAATTTGACGTGTGAGCTTCTGATGTTGCCTTTATCATCCATATAATGCCTGCCAGGGGTGTCTGGAAAGCAGAGAAGACAGTATATACTAACGTGTACAGAAAGGCCAAAGTGCTGCATATATTACTATTTAATAGACTGAATGAGGTAAAAGAAAAGCACTTGCCATGTGTGTTGGTTCCCGTGAGGGCTTCATTTCCACGGCTCTGCAAAGTCACTAGGGTGAAGTAAACGCCTTTCCTTTCCAACAGCTCTTCATGGGTGCCCCTTTCCACAGCTGTGCCATGCTCAAAGCCGATGATGACATCCGCCGCTCTCACTGTGGACAGGCGGTGGGCAATCGAGACCACTGTGTGCCCATGCTGAATCTGTGAGGAATGAGGGGCAGTGTTAGATGTTACCCAAGACACAGTGGACCTGGGTTGCTGGATCTTCTAGAATCCCCAAGTAAGTCAGTGCCCTGGTTCGCGGGAGGATCCTTACAGAGACTGCTATGCAGACATCAGAACAGGTCAGTTTCTTGTAGCCATAAATTGCATCACAATCCCATTAGCCTGATGCTGCTATGAATCAACAAATTTAAGAAAAAATACTTAACTGGAAGTCATGTTACTCATAAGAAAAATTTAAATTTTACAAGTGCAGCTTTTGGAAGCGAATCAGAACTTTCTTCTAGGCAACATGAAGAATATGGTAGGCAGTCAAAGTTTTCTCAGTGGTCATAGTGAATGCACAGACCCGTGTACCATCAGCTCTGTCCAGGGAGAGGCCTTTTCAGCAGAAGGCCAAGCATTTCCACCTGGACCCATACGATGAACTCAGACTCTCCACAAACCTTACTCAGTGCTTCTTGGACCATGGCTTCACTCTCATTGTCCAACGCCGAGGTGGCCATGTCCAAAAGGAGGATCTTGGGCTTTCGGACAAGGGCTCTGGCGATGGCTATCCTTTGTTTCTGGCCACCACTCATCTGGCCTCCTCCTTCTCCAACAGGGGTGTCAAATTGCTGTGGGGAAGGGGACAGCAGTCAAAGGGAGGAGATGATGATTCTCAGCAGGAATCCAGGCTAAGAGTCTTTGTAATTTCCTGTTCAACCATGACTTTTCACAGGTCCAACTTCCAATGAAAGAAAGACTCCTTTTCCAAATAGGCTATGGGCTAATCAGTATTTGCACATGAGATAAGGAAACTGAGTTATGCTTTATTTCAGGGCATACTGAGCTATGTTCCACTTTAGCTCAACTTTAAATAAAACCATTCAACCAAACTAGAAACTGATCAGACTTGAAAATCCATCTTAAAAAATTTCAAGTCTTTGTTTCTTTTCTGCAAAGACACATAGCAAAATATAATATGAGAGTGTTTTCATACTGTGAATGGAAGGATAAACTAGCTTTTTAAAAATCACCATGGGCAGAGGCTGGGGAGATAGCTCTATGGCACAAGTGCCTGCCTGGCAAGTGCAACATCGTGAGTTGAACCCCAGTCCCGGAAAAAAAAAAAAAAAAAAAAAAAAATCACCATGGGGGTTGGCAAGATAGCTCAGTGGTCTACAGTGCCTGTTTAGGCAAGCTTAGGCAGGGGACCAAAGTTCTATCTCTGACACCACATGCCACTCTAGCCCTGCCCTCAGGGTAGACTGAGTCAACCAAAAAATAAAAATGCAAAATAAAAATCACCATGGACAGCAAATGGCTGAGTACTTCACATGCCCCCCCCAATACATCAGAACCCCATAGTCATCCCAGTGGGCAACATACCCAGCCCCCTTTTTTAAAAAGTTGAAATAGGTATTCAAAGTCACTAAGTTATCCAGCCTGATTGATCTTATAATCTTCCTGCCTCAGCCTCCCAGAGTGCTGGGCTTACAGGCGTGTGCCACCATGCCCAGCTCCAATTCTTATCTTCCTTAATATTAGCTTACATGAACTGAGCACCTCTGTTGTGTAAAGGCTGGTGCTGAAATTTTACATATGTCCTTTCATTTACTCCTCACAGATACCACAGGAGACAGCTACCACTGCTCTATTCATGCAATAAATAGGAAGCCTGGGGCACGAAGGCACACAGTAACTTTATGGGAGTTCACAGAGCTGGTGAGTAGAGAAAATGGGTTTGATATTGAGGCAGTGTAAAGCTAAAGCTTTTTTTTCTCTAGCCATTAGACTACGGTATACTCCTAGCTGCAATTCTAAATCATAGGGTGATTTAGAATCTTAATAGAACATATTTAAGATCACTGAGTCTGGAGCCAGAACACCTGAATTTTGTCTTTCCTGCCCTCTTGTATCATTTGGAGCAAGTTCTTGACTCTTCAGAACTCTAGTCTTCCATCTGTAGATGGAAATAATAATGGTTACTACCTGACAGGGTAGTTATAAGGGCTAATGTGTTGACAGAGGTAAAGAGCTGGAACAGTGCCTGCAATATATTCTATCAATAATATATATCCTATCAATAATGCTATCAATAATCATTCTTTAAGGGCCAGCCAAATAGCTTAGCAGATCAAAATGCCTGCACCAAGGGTTCAATTCCCCAGGCCTGTTAATGCTGGCCTGACCCTGAAGTTCGCTGAGTCTGCAATTGAGACTGGGTGTGGTGACTGCGCACCTGTAATCCCAGCTCTTGGGAGGCTGTAAACAGGCAGACAACTGTGAGTCTGATCTAGTAGTGAGATCCTGAAAACCCTGTAGAACCTTCCCTGAAACACACACACATAAAAAAAAAAAAAAAAAACTTCTTTAATTTAACAAAACATTAATGAAAGATCCAAATAATAGTTATGTAGAATGAATATATATGAGGAACTGTTTTTGAATACGTGAGATGTGGTTCTGGAACATGGTATTTAAGTTGTCCAAGCACAAGACAACCAAAAAAGTAATGATAATGTTAGACACCAAGAGTATTAACCAAGCATTGCCACAAGACAAATTTAGACATGTTTACTAAATAGAATAAGGAAATTATATCTAAAATTAATTTTTTTAGGGTGGTATCAGGGATCCAACTTGGGAACTTGCACTTGCCAGGCAAGCTCTTATTCCACTGGAGCTATCTCCCTAGACCTCTGTATCTAAAATTTAAAAAAAAAAAATTTTAATAGGAATTTCTTTAACTTGGTAGGTTTTAAATATAAAAACAACACATTTGCAGAAGAAAGAGAAAACTCATAGTACATTTCCAACCATGATAAAGCAAATATAAAGAATATAATGATTCAGGATTCAATAGAAAAGAAGCATGTGTTATTGTACGACTTGGTTTTGCTTAAAGGCACAGGGTACCTGCGGCAAATTCATGATGAAGTTGTAGGCGTTGGCGTCCTTGGCAGCGCGGATGATGTCTTCCATCGTCGCATCTTTTCTGCCATAACGGATGTTCTCTGCAATCGTGGTGGAGAACAGAGCAGGTTCTTGCTCCACGATCCCAATCTGATCTCTCAGCCACTGGATGTTAAGAGAGCGAATGTCATGGCCGTCCAAAGTCACCTAGAGAGCAAGAGAACAGTGTCATAAGGCTGGGAACCCTGAAGGGCTCTGAGTCAGAACACTAGGTGGCACTAGGCCACTGAAGAGAAAAGGTAGAGCTGGACAAGGTTGGGACAAGTAGTTTCTCTTGAAGTGTGGTTGCTTTTATGAAGACAAGGGCTTAAAGTTGAAATTAATTATAGCTGCAGGACCCCTTGTTCCTGAAAAACTCATGATGCAAAGGTCATGATTTAATGCTATTGGCTCAGCAATAGAAGCATTTTAAGTTCCTTGGCGAAGAGTAACCAGTCACTCACCATTCTTTGAATGTATTATTACTTTGAACTTTTATTAACTTTTGACTTGTGACAAAAAAGAAACATCCAAAATGGGATAAATGGGGCTGGCAAGATAGTTCAATGGTCTAAGGCATCTGCTTAAGCAAATGCAGGGACTAGTTTGATCCCTGGCACCACATGCCACACCAGCCACATCCCCAAGGTGGGCTGAGCTGGCCACCAGAAAAAAAAAAAAAAAAGAGGGTGATAAAATAAGAATAGCCCTTATCTCACATGTATGCTCTATAGGAAATCTCAGTTTTGACCAGATTCATCAGACAACACTTTGCTATTCAAAAGCAGTTGGAGATGTTATAGGGAAGAAACAAAAATCATGATGGGAAAATCTGAAGCAAAAATCACAATTTTTAAAAGTATTCATAGTATGATTATGGTGCTATGTAATAAAGAATATCAGCTGAAAAGGAGATGGCTACAAAAAAAAAAAATCCCTAGCTGGGCATGGTAGCGCATGCCTATAATCCCAGCACTTGGGAGGCTGAGGTAGGAGGATCGGTGTGAGTTTGAAACCAACCTGGGCTACAAAAGTGAGTTCAAGGCCAGCCTGAGCTGCGTAGTGAGACCCTGTCTCAAATAAATAAATAAATAAATAAATAAATAAATATTAAATAAATAAATAAGCAAACAAACAAAAAAGAAAATCCCATGATGTTTCCCACACCGGGGTAACATTGTATGCCTGGTACAGAACTCACTGCAGGGAAGTCATTAATTCAACAATGAAAACAGGTTGATCTCAAAATATCAAGGAAATTCTCACAGCAATGCTTTTGAGATAAAGAGCCTATGTTTTGGCATCGTATACCTCAATTCAAAGTTCCGCTTGGTCATGACCTAGTTGCATGAGCTAGGTGACAGGTTTCAGTCTTCCTGACTCTTTGCTTTCTCATCTGAAAACTGGGCATACATGCTTGGAGGGAGAGGTTTATAATGTAAACAAGAATTACCTTATAAGAATTATTAATATTTATTTCCTTAGTTTCACGAGTCTATGTTTACTCAAAAAATAATGAGGAAAAATAAATGATTGCACCTGAAATTATATGTAAATTTTCTTTAAAAACCAACTTTTCATAACAGTAATCAGGGCTGTTCTCTGTTTTGACAGCCAAAGGAATAAATAGTGATTTTGCTACAGTATAAAAATAAAATGTAATAGAATAGATAGTTTGCTGAGAAAGTAGCAATACCAGTTCAAGCACATCTGCACCTTCGGAGATGACTCAGCCAGTGGACTGGCCTGATCACCAACTTATCTGTCACCATGCAAGGGTCTGTCCTGTCATCAGGCATTTGGGTTCCCCCATTCCAAACCTCTGAGAGTTTTGGGAAGACACACACCATGCCTCCACAGGGGTCGTAGAACCTCTGGATGAGCTGTAGTGCTGTGCTTTTCCCAGCTCCACTGGGTCCCACCAGAGCTGTCATTTCCCCAGGTTTAATGACCAGATTAAGGTTATTTAAAATCTGGAAAGAAGATGAAGAAATTCAGATTTTATCATAGTAGCTTTGCAGTATAACTTCAAGTCAGGGATGGTGATGTCTCCTGCCTTGCCTTTGTTGGCCAGGCTTGCCTTTGCTACTTTAGGTCTTTTCTGATTCCACATAAATTTTAGGAATGTTTTCTGTACATCTGTGAGGTATGTTGATGGTATTTTAATAGGGATTGCATTAAATCTGTATAAATCATACAGACTATATATAAATATATATTATATATATTTATAACAATTATAAATAAAATCTGAAAAGTATTATAGGTAAAATGAAAATAAACAACAAGAGAAATAAACAATAAATATGAGGGAAAGGAAAAAAGATAGGAAGAAAAGGAGGAAAATCATGAAAGTATATATTCAGGATAGCTGAGAAGATTGTAGTACTAAATTTCTATCAGTTTTATGAAAGTAGTTAATGTTTAAAATTTCAATTTGACCAACTATGTGCTAATATTTATAATCTGAGCAAGTACATAAAAGACAGCATAGTGTAATACAAAAACCATGGTGGAATACCTCCCATCTTGTTCTTCTAAATGTGTGCCATTTCTAATGTCTTACCAATTAGTATATTCTCTTTAAAATAAATTTTAAGAGGAAGTAAAAAGTAAAAAAGGACCAAAAAAATTAAGGTTTATTGAAAGTAAGCATTAATGTTTATTTCACCTATCTTGTACATGAATATCTATTCATCTAAACAACAGATTTGACAATGAAAACATGTAATACAGCAACCATTGTTAAAGTTTTATTCTTGTTTTGAAATTCTGTACCATATGTGCTATTGTTACTCTGTTTCTGTCTTTGCCTTTGCTATTTGTCTTTACTCTTTAAAATAAAATTTAAAAGGGCCAGCCAAATAGTCCCCTGGGGATCGTCCCTGTAATCCCAGCTCTTAGGAGGCTATAAACAGGTGGATCACTATGAATCTGATCTAGTAGTGAGACCCTGAACACCCTGTAGACCCTTCCCTAAAATAAAAAAAAGAATAAAGATAAAATTAAAAATAAGAAAAAATAAGTTCAGATTATTACCATGTACCCAACCAAGCAAGAAGGCTACAAATCAGCATGCCTGTGGGGAGGACACTTATGTCCCCAGGGCACTATCCATCCATCCACCCATAGTCACTAATTGTCCGCAAAAGGTAGTGGTACCTACAGTGAGGTTTTAACATTGAGCACATGACTTAACCACTGCAGCCAACAAATCAGACGATGTGTGTTAACACTGGCAAAATAAGTTAGTCTGACTTTTAAAATCATGCCCCAAACTCTTATTTAAAGCACTGCTGACCTACTGTATACTATCTGAAGGAGACTGCACCAGTTAGTTAAAGAAAAAAAAAAAAGCCCAGTAAGAGTATAATGCTAGTGTATTGACCAAAGATGAACAAGGTTATTTGCAAATTTTGATCTGCTGTGCTCTTGTATGATATGTGTGCATATTATTTGAATAAATTTGCTTAATAAATATTTATAGTGAATTTCTAGATCCAAAGCTCTTGGGACTGTAAGGACTAACTACTGCTAGGCCTTCAGAATAAGAATAGAACTGTGCAGTCACTACTATCTGCTGGACATTTTCCCCAACAAGAGGTGATCTTTGTACTAATTGTGTAAAGGTGGCTTGGGGTCTTCTGAGTGACAAAAACCCATGTGTCTTTTATCTCACATTAGCGAGTCAAGCGTGCAAATTCATTTCTGCTTACTGGCCTGTATTGGGCCATAAGCTTCCAGGAACAGGGAGGGCGAAGAGTGTTTCTTTATTGTTGCAGTTCCAGTGCAGTGTGCTACCCAGCAGGGCTAAAAACATACTCGTGGCATGAATGAAGGTTTACTGGTCTGCATAGGAAATTGTTACTAAAGCTAATTATTGGTGTTGGCGTAAAAGATAAACAGAAATGAAATTAGTGTCACTATTCAGTGAGTATTTTTTGTTGAGCAGCTATGATAAGCTAGTTTCAAATAGGATAAAGTTTTAAGCTACAATGGTGTACTAAGTATTACAAAGCTCTTCTAAATATATTATAGCACCTGATGTATAGGTACATAGTAATATAATGAAGAACACAGTTTATTTTTTTTATTTTTAAAAAATATTTGTTTACTGATTCATTTGGTCCAGGGTCTTGCTACATGATCCTCCTGTCTCAGCTTCCCAGTGTTGGGATTATAGATATATGCCACTATGCCAGGCTCTGAGACCAGCACCACATACAGTACCAGTGATCGGGCCAAAGAATATTCTTTCTTTCTTTCTTTCTTCGTCTTCTTCTTTTTTTTTTTTTTTTTTTTTTTTTTTTTTTTTTTTTTTTTTTTTTTTTTTTTTTTTTTTTTTTTTTGTCTTTTTGAGACAGAGTCTCACTATGCAGTTCAGGCTGGCCTTGAACTCACTTTTGTAGCTCAGGCTGGTTTCAAACTCGCCTCGATCCTCCTGCCTCAACCTCCCGAGTGCTGGGATTACAGGTGTGCACCAACACGCCTGGCTCTCTTCTTTCTTTCTTTCTTTCTTTCTTCCTTCTTTTCTTTCCTTCCCTCCTTCCTTCCTTCCTTCCCTCCTTCCTTCTTTTCTGTGCAGGGTCTCACTACATAGCTCAGACTTACAGTGATCCTCCTGTTTTCAGCCTCCCTAGTGCATGCACCACCATACCTGGACTCCATTGCCAACTCAGCACACCTGGGGGACAGGGAAGGTGCAGCATGTGGTGCCAGGGATTGAACCCTGGCCCCTGCACTTGACTAAGCAAGCACTTAGTCTGCTGAGCTATCACACCAGCCCTATACTTTAAATACGTAATCAGAATTTATATACACTTTTATCTGATATATATATGCTATGGATAAATATATATTTATATGCTTGCTGTGCATATGTTTATTTATATAACACAAGTATATATAGTGCAGGTAAATATATTGACCTACATTATACAAAATTTGCCTTTTTCTATATATGTCATGTACACACATATGGACACTATACACATATGCATGCCTTCATTTTGAGTATATACTATCAGAATAAATTTAGGCTAGCAAGATATGATTTACTTCTATGGGGACAACAGAAATATTAAGAAAAAGAAAACAGAGCTGCTCTATTAAAATCAATAAAAAGTTTCATTCCAAAGCCATTTCATTTAGGGGAGCATAAATCCTCATTTTCTTCTGTAGTATGTTTAAAGATCTTGCTTTGTAAGTACAGGAAAACTGTCACTTTTGTTCACCATGTGGCACAGAAAATCACCTAAGCCAGGACACCCTGGCACAAAACCACCAAGTCATCTTCCGTGAGGACCAAGCAGCCTGGTGAACTCACAGATGGGAAGTCAGACCCTCACTGGCAAGCATGGCTTCCGGTTGTCACTTATTCAGATCTGCTCAAGCATAGCTCACTCCCTTCTGCAATCTCCGAAAACAAGAATGCTCTGATTGCTTTCCAGTCTACTTCCTGTGTGCTTAACACTAACAGGATCTGCCGCTCATTTCAACAGAGCACAACAGCACTGACTTAACCTGCATGGGCTGCTAGGCTGAGCTCAATCCAAGGGCTTTGCATCATACAATTATTGCAAAGGAATGGTGCATTTCGATAGCCCCACACCCAGAGACACTTCCAAAGAAGCACGCCTCTGTCCCCTATTCCTGGCAACTGAGTCAGGCCTCAGAAAACAAGCATGACATGAATCTCTCTGGCTATGAATCATCGAAGAAGCAAATGTCTACTTTTTTCCCAAGGAGAAGGCTGACACTCACCTGCACCTCTGGTCTGGAAGGGTAGTGGAAGGTCACATTGTGGAATTCTATTTCACCTTTGATCCTGTCAAGTTTGTAACCACCTTCTGACATGCAGTCAATGATGGGTTCCTGGAATGAAATTCAAGAGGAATGTAGGAAGATGATGAGTCTACCATTCATCTTACTTTGAGCTAATCCGTTAAAAAGAACAATAGCTTGATGATATCCATTTTCATCAAGAAACAACGAATAACAAATGCTGTAGGGGCTGTGGGAAAAAGGATCCCTTCTCCACTATTGAGGGGAGGGTAGACTGGAACAACCACTTTGAAAATCAATACAAAGATTCAAAAAAAAGAAAAAATGAAGAAGCTAGGATTGGAGGTCCTATTCAATCCAGCTATTCCCCTTCTAGGTATTTTTCCAAATTAACTAAAGTTATTATACCAAGGTGATATATGTGCACCCATGTGTATAGCTTGTGTATAGTGGTGCTATTTGGCATAGATAAATCTTGGAAATAGCCCAAATGTCCAGCAACTGAGGCATGGATAAAAGTGATGTGGTATTTTTATACAATGAAGCATCACTCAGCTATATAAAAAAAATAAACTCAAGGTTTTTATAGGTAGATGGGTAAAACTAGAGACCATATTCATAAGTGAAATAGATAAAACTTGCATGTGCAAACATCACATTGCCTTCCTAATGTAAGAAGCTGAAGAGTAAATAAAATTTAAAAGATATAACAGATATTGCAAAAGGGAAAGAAACTTCTCAAAAAGAAAGAACAATTAGGATGAGGAAAAGGAGAAAAGAAAGAAGGATGGGGAAATATACACACACACACACACACACACACACACACACAAGATAGCACTACTAATTTCTATTGGTTTATAGAAAGGAACAGTTAACTTTTTTAACCAGTGTTACATGCTTAAATCTGGTAATCGGAACAATTACTTTGAAGATAACAATGTGCAATATAACAGCCATTGTTGATTTCCTATCATCTTCCTTTGAAATTCTGTAGTTTTCAATGTTTCTCTATTTTATTCTTTTTAAAATAAATTATATTAATATGTAAATACATTTGGAATCTAAAAAAAAACAATAACCAGTTAAAACGCTATAGAGATATTTTACAAGTAAATAGTTTCTACATTGCATATCACTACTAAAATACTAGGAGATATAATTGTATTACTATATTTTAAGTGTGATATAGCAAGACCCTGTCTAAAAAAGACAAAAAAAAACCCTATATGTTAAATGTCATATATTAATGTAATAGATGCTAGAGTCTATTGTTATTCATTACTGTTATAGAGTTACAACTATCAGTATTACATATTTACATTATTATGTAATATGATTTATTAATGCAATATTAATGTATTATATTATACATTACATTATATAGATATAAAATATATTAATGATAATATTAGATTATCATTATAATGTATTACATTATACATTAATCATATTAGCTAGATTTTACTATGGAGGGCAATGTACAGGTGTTTTATGGTGTTTTCCATTTATATAACTGTCATCATAACCTAACTCATTTTGCACTCATTTTTCAGGTAAGGAAGTGAACATATCCCAGACAGTTTCTGGCAAAGGCCATTGCCATTAGAGCACGTAGTCAACTAAACTGGAGTCAGTCATACTCCATGAGTGTCCTTTGAAAATGATGATTAAAGTGGCCTGCAAATGGCATTCTCCAATACCACCAACTTTGAGCTAGTGTCCTGCACTTCACTGATGCTGTAAATAGTGCCCTTGGAGCAGCACGGCATATAACAGCTCTAGGAATGAAGTCCAATTTGAACCATCAGTCACTTTTATATTATTTCAAACAATCTCACTATGTCCCAGGATATGAAACCCTACAATATAAAGCAGGTAAAATGAGGAGGAGTGCTTTCCTCAGGTAGATTACATTGTTTTTCAAAAATAAAATAGTCATGATTTAGGGGACCCATGAAGCACCTGATTCTCAGATCTTCTCAGTCATAGACCAGAGTACTTTTCCCAAGACAGAGAGCAGTAGTGTATTCTCTCCTTCCTTCTCTTAGCTGGAACTGCCTGACTCGACCTCTGAGGTGCTGTAGCTTACCTTGTGCAAACCCTTTGCAAACTGACAGAGACTTTCTGCCACACTTTGAAGATGCTCCAGTCTATGGACTAGAAAGTCCCACAAGCCTAGCCTTTCCCATTCTTCTAGCTGCAGTCCTTTTCTTACGCTATTCATTCACATTGGACTTCTTTCAGCTCCCTAAGAACACTGAAGCCTGGTGATCTCTCATCCAGAATTCCTTCCTGGCTTTCACTTTCCACATAACCAATGTAAAGATTTCTCACTTCACCTTAGTCATGGTCTCATTGTCCAATATTTTTTTCCCTTGCAGTTCTAAAGATTAAACCTAGGGCCTCATACATGTTTTACTAGTGAGCTACATCCCAACTATATCTCTTTTTAATTTTGAGACTGATTCTCCCTAGTTTGCCCAGGTTAACCTCAAACTTGTGATCTTCTGTTGCAGTCTCCCAACTAGTGTGCCCTGGGCACCTGCACCACTGTACTGGCTCACATTATTCTGTTATTTCCTTCATCTGATTTAGCGCTTGTCTTTGAATGTTTCTAACTTCCTGGCCCAGGTCTCTCTGAGTATGACAGTGGAGACCATTTGTTCTCTTTCACTGTTACCTTTACAGCTCTTGGAACTGGGTGGGGTTCATAATGACATTTGGCTGGTATCGCTCTTTTAAGGGCATGCTGATAAATCCTCATATTTTAAATCACAGGGTAAATGCCTGTAGGGATTCGCCACCCCCGCCCCAGTGTTCTAACAATTTTTCAGTTGACCTTTTACATACCCTGTCTACTGTCGCAAAAATGCTGGCCGCTGCTGCGCGCCCGGTGGCAAACGCTTCCAAACAAGAAGCTGCGTTCCCAAGATTTAAAGCTCCCACTAAGACGCTGAGGAAGATCTGAAATGAAAAGAGAGATGTCTTTTTTTTTTAACCACGTGTTTTTGTCAGTTGGTAAGCAGTGCTCCTTGCCACTCGGGTCATGCTGAGCACCCACATGCTCAGTTTCTCCGGAACTGTTCTTCCACAGGAGTAGAAAAGCTAAATCGCTCTCTGGAAATTTCTTTGAAAATGCCTGGGACAGTTTTATTCTAGAAAGCACTAGCAGTTTCTTCACTGTGATTTAAAAAGCTATGTTATATTTTAGTAAACATTAATTACTCTTCTACAAAATAGGGGAGATGAGTAAGAGGAGTAAGTGAGGTAATGGAGGTTCATGAAGCAGACTGGACGAGTGACCAGATATTTCGATTTGTGATATAGTCAGCCTACCAATGATTTTCTTATTGAAAGGGTAACATAAACAACGAACACCCTAAGATCAGCTGTTCTAGAGGTTGGTACTTGCTGCTGCTGGTGCCTTGGCCCCTAGGATGGCTACTGTCACTCCTCCTGCTGCAGCTTCCATGCTACTAATAATGATAAAACAGATATAGGTTTGAAGTGCTTCCTTCAGAAGAGGAAGCAGATGTATCTGGAGGTCTCCTAACTTGGCCGGGGTCACAACATGGAATTTCTACAGCAGTTCTTCAACATAGGCACTTGACAGCCACCCCGAGTAGCTCCCAAACTCGTCTGCTGCTGGCTGCATGTGCGTACAGTGACCTGGTTCCTGCACAGAGCAGGAAGCTGTCCTAAGGCACGAACACAGCCAGCTCATGAGTCCAGATGATCCTATTACGCAGCACTCATTAAGTTTTAGCAGCGCTTCTTATAAGGGCGAGGCAATGCAGTAATTCCTCAAATAGATCCCTAGGGGGAGCACCAAACCCCTTCTCTCCACCCACCCAGGAAAGTTCCAGATCTCAAGTATCCCGGAGGCTACTTTTCATTGGCCGCGGTTGGCTGCCCAGCTAAAGGCTGGCTCCTACATGAACGTTGCAGGTTAACAAATGATCTCTGTTCATCTGTCTTTGTCCTTTCCCTCCATTGAAACTGATGACTCCTGCCCATGGTAGGTTATGTCAGACCCATTTCTTTATTTGTGACACTGGTACTATAGGCATGTATACTTCATAGGACGGTTACAGGATTAAATGAGATAATGTGTGATAAGGATGACTAGGAATGACAGGGGACAGGCATGCATCCAGTCGCTAACTGTAACCTGCACCCTTTCCGAGAGAGCGGTAGTTGTCGACCTGAAGATCCCACCCGAGGACAGTGGAGAAGGAAGAGGGCTGCAGCCGAGCAATCCATGGCTGTGCTGCACCGGAACAGGGGGTGGCTGTCCCCTGGAAGACAAAGCTGGAAGTACAGAAAACAGTGGGTAAAGTTAAGATTTCTTGAAAACAAGTGTTAATATTTGATTATTTGCCCAAGCTTGCATAACTATCTGTTAACCTGAGCAACAGATTTGACGTTAAAAATAGATAATATAACAACTGTTGTGAATTAGCTATTTCTGTTTTGAAAATCTGTAACATGCATTATTGTACGTTATCCTGTTTTGTCATTTTTTATCTACTTGTTTTTGCTTCTGTTTTTACTCTTCAAAATAAAATGATTTTAAAAAAAAGGAAAGCAATGGTTCAAGATCAGGCACTGGAGACCTGAGTTAAACTCCTGCTGCGTGCCCCTTGGCACGTGTTCTTCCGCCTCTGAAATGGGAGTCTACTGAACCTGTCTACGGAGTGAAGCTAGATCGCCTCTGGTAATTGCAAGAACTTGGCACCTGTGTGTGCTGAGCAAGGCCTAATGTCTGTTATTGCTTCCGTTATCGTCTTTGTTTTTGAAACCTGAATGTTGAGAAGTGTGAAAGAGTGGACTTCTGCCTGCTCTGTTCCCCTTCGTCTTTCCCTAATAGACAGTGGAGCACATTCTTGTCTGTATACTAATTACAGTTGTTCAACCAATTACCTGACTAATTAGTCAGGGAACTAATTACCTTTTATGCCCAACAACCACATAGCCAATAAAGATTTTGTTATCCAAACTGCTAATTAGTTAAGTGGATTAAATCACTCAGTACAAGAATATTTGGTCTTCATAGCTTCACCAAGAAGTACAGTTAAGAATTCATGTGTGTGAGTGTGAGTGTGTGTGTGTGTGTGTGTGTGTGTGTGTGTGTGTGTGCCCATAAAAGCATTTCTTCAGCTGCAAGTAGAGGCTTACAGGAACAAGTTAGGGGTAAATGGATGATTGATAATTAAAGTGCTAGAGATGCCTAGTGTGTCATGTCCCACATGGAAGAGCAGAATGCATTATGCACAGAAGATACAGAGTGGCTCACAGCTCACCTGACAGGAAGAGAGGTGAACTATAAAGCTGGATTCCTTACAGGAGAGTTACCAAGGGGCTTTTTACTCAGTGCTTCCAACAGAATTGTGTGTTAATGTCCAATTTACCAATTCATTTCCCCCATGAACTGATATTCCTCTGTCTTCTCCTTGAAGTCATGGAAGGAGAAGAAGGGTTTTCCTCAAAAGAAGCCAATGAGTGTTTCCCACTAAACTAACTAATAGGTTAATCTAGTATGTTCTGAGATATACAGGCTCATTATGGGCCTTGTGGTAACTGGATATAAATGGTACATGGGGTAGAGCAGAGGAAGCAGAAAAAAGTAGCTAGAACTAATTCACATATTGGTGTCCCTGGTCTGGCAAATACTGGTATCCCTGGTTTGGTCAAATGCTCTTAGAAATAACTGGATCAATAAAGACCAGGGACTTCACAGTCAATTTTCAGGCCTGTAATCCTTCCACTTTTCTAATGTACAGAAGTATCTAGATTCTTGGGAAGTGACTGCAACTCTTTCAATCCTCTTGCTATAATATTAATAAAACTCTTTAACATATTTTATCATATTTAATTTTTTACACAGCATTCAGAATCATGCCAGCAATGTTCAAAGACTTGTTGTAGAAAGAATAAAATTTATAAGATTACTTGGAGAGTATCATGATCCTCTTAATGAAATGAGGTCAGTTGGTTAATATGATTATGGTTTGCTCACTAATAATCATTTTTTATTTACTTATCTATTTTTATTTATATTTTATTTACATTTTGCATGGGATTAGGATTGAATCCAGGGCCTCATGCCTGCTAAGCAAGTCCTCTACCATTGGGCTATGTCCACAGCCACATATTTTTCTCTGGTAAATGAAAATTCTATTCAATTTTCCTTAGGTATGTGCTTATATTAAGTAGATCTCAAATTATAAGCTATCAGCTAGCAAATTTCTGGCATAAAATTTTGATTTCTGTGTGTGTGCGTGTGTGCGTGTGTGTCTGTGGTTTAAATCTTCCCATTCCAGCCAGAATGTGTATTCAAATCATTGTATTTGAGAATCTTTTTTAGAATTAATTATTTTTTTAAATATATTTTGGTACAGGGTCTCACTACATAGCTCAAACTCATAGTGATCCTCCTGTTTTCAGCCTCCCCAGCACTGGGATTACAGGTGTGTGCCACCATGCGTGGTGTCAGTGGCCAGCTCGGTGCACTCGGGGGTGAGGCTGGTGTGGCATGTACTGCTGGGGATCGAACCCCTCTCCTTATGCTTGCCTAAGCAGGCACTTAATATGCTGAGCTATCTTGCTGGCCCTGTGTTTAAGAATCTTATATGAAGTTATTTCCCATCTGCTGGGATGGGACCTGAGCCATGGGATGAAGCCATATTTCACTCTGATCTTATTGTGTGTGGAGCAGGATGAGATGAGGGCAAGAAGGCCGCTGGAGAAGGAGCAGAATCAATAGCCTGCCCTGACACAGCCATGCCTCGTTACCTGTCTATTCACTGCCAAGATTCCTGTCCTCCACTTTCCATCTCAGGTCCCCACTTGGCATGCTGTATGTACAGGATCAATTATTGCTTGCTTTTCTTTTCTTTTCTTTTTTTTCAGGACTGGGGATTGAACTCAGGCTCTTGCGCTTGCCAGGCAGCCAGGCAAGTGCTTATTCTACTGAGCTATCTCCCCTATTGCTTGCTTTTCTCACAAAGCCATGAATCCAGTTGGTGGGGGGACCAACACATTTCTTTTGCCTCTGTTGAATTCTCTGCATTTTGGATGAGTCTAGCATATGGTAGATGCTCAATAATTACTTGTCAAATGAATAATTAAAAATACACTGGAAATTAAAGTGCCCTTGACAACAGCAATGGCATGCCATAGCATGAGTGAGTAATAATGGAAGATGTTCACATTTTCTGTTCAGTTGGGGACATTATTAATTTAATGCTCATGTTTCATCAAATATGCCCCTTAAGCACATAGCATGTACTATTATTAAGTTAAATTATGTGATTTATAAATTTTTCAGCCAAAACATAACTGACTGCCCATTTTCATAGAATCGATATCTTTTGGACTCAACCAGAAAAATTATTTTATAGCTATGAAATTTTCAGTTAATTGGGAATCATTAAAATGCTAGTTTCACCAGTCAAATACTATAAATGCTTAATACTGATGGTCCTGGAGATGACTCTGGCTCCCTCAGATACTCAAGGAATGAAGCACGGGTCTAACCTGGAGGTTCTGCTGAGACATCAGCAAGAAATGGTTATGTTTAGGTGAACCAGACCAAAGTACCTGGACAAGCGTTCCTGGTGTGTACTCTCCCTCCTCCAGGACGAGTTTGGAGCCATACCAGAAGGCCAGTGCGTAGGAAAAGAAGATGAGACACCACATGTATCCAGTGAAGAAGCCCATCACCATCCCTTTTCTAATTCCCCAGCGCTGGGCAAACACAAGATTGTTCTCGTACCTGAGAAGAGAACATATTTAAGTCAATCTCAACAAAGAGGCCATGAGGCAGTCCATTCAATGATCCTAAAATCACCCAAGGACAAAGCAGCTGCAGGGAAAGAAACCTACAATAGCCTTGGTATAGGTGAAGTTTGTTTGAACCTGGCAATGAAGCGCATTGAGAGAGTGACACTTAACAAGCCCTTATTAATTGACTGTAGCTTGCATGAATAGCAGCTGACACAAGCTTGAACATATGTAATGAGACACGATGGCTCTAGTACTATCTGTGTTTGCATTATTTTCCTGTAGCATAACATTGTGCTTCTTATCAGAAAACAATGCAATTGCCTCTAGATAAATAGGTCAGCCTAGTGGATGTTTCCAGACCCTGAGTCTCAAAACTAGAGTTCATGTCAACTCTTCTACATCCACTTGCCCATGGGCACAATAGCCAGGAAGCTAAATATTTAACCTCTTGTCCGAAGTAAAGTTTGAATATGTCTTCTCTCATTCTGTACATTGCCTTTCCATTGTTTCCTGTGCTGTGCCAAAGGTTTTTCTTTGGTGCAGTTCCATTTGTCTAATTTTGCTTTTATTTCCTGTGGTTTGGGGGTGTTATCCCAAAATAGTTGCCTGCTCCAATGTCCCAAAGTACTTCTCTTATGTTTTATTTTCCCTAGTGGCTTCATAAATTTAGGTCTTACAGTTAAATCTTTAATCCATTTTTAATTGATTTTTATATGTGAAAGGAGATGGAAGATTGAATTCCATTCATAGATATTTAATTTTTCCAACTAGATTTATTAAAGAGACTGTCCGCTCCTTGCTGCATGTTCTTGATATCTTTATTTTAAAAATCAATTGATTGTAAGTAAATGGATTTATTTCTGATCTTGCCATTGTGTACCACTGGCCTAAGTGTATGTTTTATGGTAGAATTATGATACTTTTATTTCTCTACTTATATAGTAGATTTTGAGATTAGATGATATGGTGCTTCTGATTGTGTTCCTTTTATTCAACATTGCTTATTTTCAGATCTTTTGTGGTTGCATATAAATTTTAGGATTATTTTCCTACTTCTATAGAAAATGTCATTGGAATTTTGGTAAACATTGCCTTGAAACCATATATCGCTTTGGGAGGTACTAAAACTTTTGCAATAATCTTTCTTTCAATCCATAAACACAGGACATCTTTCTAATTATGTTCTTTTCATTTCTTTGATAAATGGTTTTCTAGTTTTCAGTATACAGAACTTTCTTCTCCTTGGTTAAATTTATTCCTAAACATTTTAGGTGTTTGTTCCTATTATAAGTGAGGTTATTTGCTTCTCACTTATTACTGTACAGAAATGATACTCAATTTTACATATTGATTTTATATACTGAAGATTTACTGAATTCATATATTATTACATCTAAGATTTCTAGTGAAGAGTTCAAAGTTTTCTCTTTCTCTGAAAGCAAAGACCACTGACCTCCTTTTGTGATTTAAATTCCTTTAATTTCTTTCTCTTGTCCAATTGTTCTGGCTCATTTTCTCAGTACTGTGTTGAATAGAAGTGGAAAATGTGAATTGAGACACCTTCCTTCTATAACTAATTGGTTGAGTTTTTTGTCATGAATGTATGTTGAATTTTACTAAATGCTTTTTTAGCATCTGTTGGCGTGATCTTATGATTTTTGTCTTTCATCCTGTTCACGTGATATATCGCACTTACTGATTTGTTGAGGTTGAACCATCTTTGCATCCTAGAGATGACTTGCATTTGATTGTGGGGAATGGTTCTTTCAGTGTGCTGTTGAATTTGACTTGTTAATATTTTGTTGAGGATATTTGCATCTGTGCTTCTCAGAGTTATGGATCTATAGTTTTCTCTGCTGGTAGTATCTTTGTCTGGCTTTGTGTTATGGCGATGCTAGAATTATAAAGTGAACTTTTTAAGGATTAGTATTAGCTCTTCTTAAATGTTTTGTTTAAATAGAATTCAACCATAAAGCCATTAGTCTTTTCTCTGATGTAAGAGCTTTTATGTTGCTACTGACTCCCTGGGTATGATTAGTCTGTTCAGTTCTATATCTTCATAATTCAACGAACCTTTCTAACAATGCTATAAATATATTTCTTCTAGATTACCCAACTTGTTGAACCATTTGCATTTCTGTGGTTTCAGTGTTTCAGAGTAGCAATATCTTATGTAGATTTTTCTTTGATAGCAGTAAGTAGTGTTAATGACTGGCATGAAATTTACAATATGGGCATACATATACCAGAGTTGAAATAAATATCTAAACTAACTTGGCTTTCATCAGTTGCAAAAGCCTTAAGAACACATTGCTAAAGATTTGAGACTTCTTGCAGTGTTTTGACCAATCTAAATCACTATGTTTAGGGGCCGGTGAGATAGCTCAGTGTTCTAAAGCACCTGCTTAGGCAAGTTTAAGCAGGCACAGAGGACTGCAGTTCTATCCCCGGCACCACATGTCACTGCAGCCCTGACCTCAGGGTGGGCTCAGCTGGCAAAAAAAAAAAAAAAAAAAAAAAAAATATATATATATATATATATATATATATATATATAACTATTTAACTATCTCTTGAATAAATGCTCCATTGGTTTACTGCAGACCTTCCACTTTGTATAAAACAAGTAAAAGTCAGAAAACTATGCTATTTGGGGGAATTCATGAAAGTGTTTACCAACCTTTTGACCTCTTTGTATTCACCACCAAAAGCAGCCACTGTCCGCATAGATGAAATTACTTCATCAGCCACACACCCTGCTTTGGCATAGGCCTTCAACTCAAGGTCTGTGAACCTGGCCACACTCTAAATCCAAAAGAAAAAATGAAAACTGGGTCATTGGTAACTAGTCTATCATTCAGTTGTTTGTTTAATAGAGGTAAACATGGGATATGGATCAGCAGAACACTAGATTCTGACAGTAACACAGGAGAAAGAACTTGGTCCAAGTTTTATTTATGCATGTCGCCTATGGGTGTTTTCTTTAAATACATATCAAAATGATTCAATTAAAAGTTAGGTTCTAATAGCCAAATAAATCAATCTGTAACACGGAGATCTTTCAGCCATTGTATTAATGAGATTTCCACAACAAATCAGGTCATATTTCATTGCACATAGTCAGAAACTATTGCACAATTTGTAGACAAACACCACAGGCCAAGCCTAGGAATAGATGTGCGTATTTTGCTTGGAGTATAAACTAAGAGGATCAGAATGTGGAAAGACATGACATTGCTGAAGTAATTTCAGGAAAAAAAGATTTAGGGAAGTGGTATACCATTCGTCTGAAATGTAGGGACTTAACTATGGTTTGATCTTTACAAAAGGAAATGGGGGGGGGGGCTGGGGAGATAGCTCCGAGGCGCAAGTGCCTGCTGGGCAAGTGGAAGGTCGTGAGTTCAAACCCTGGTCCCCCCCCCCCAAAAAAAAAAGGAAATGAGAAGACAACTGTGCTTGATAGTAAATAGTTACTTTTTCTAAAGTTCGACTTAAACTAAGTCTTATTAAAAATTAAATGTCAAAGAATCTCTTTGAATAGGTTAAGAAACAGTAACAAAAAACAAATACTGTAGATCAACTAACACAGAAATCTAAAAATATATATAATATCCACATAAAGGAAGTCTATCTTCCAACAGTTTCCCCAAACTTTTAGCACCAAAATTATCATAAATCAAAACATCAGATAGAATTGTAAAATATAAAATAAGTGACACAATGTTTTTAACAATATTGTACATTAAGTTCACATTTCATAAAGTGTGAATGAAAAGCAGTATAATGGAAAGTGAGAATAATTTCATCAACGTTGAAATGTGCAACTGGGCATGATGAATGGTGCTGCCATTTTTTCATACCTTTGCTCTAACTGATTCTTAGAATATACATTTGGAGGGGAATAATGAGAAAATTAAACAGTGCTAAGTGATATCTGTTATTGGCACGGCATGTTAATTAATCTGAGAACATTTTAGGTAAGCTGATTGAAAAGCTTCAGAAAATATATTTATGAAGTTCATATTTTTCACTGGACTTGAACTGAGATCCAAAATTCCTGTTTCTCATGAATATTATTCAGAAATCATTGCACAATTTGGAGACAAACACCACAGGCAAAGGCTAGGGACCCATGGGGGTGGCATAATTGAGTGGAGTGTAGAATGAGAGGATTGGAGCAGGTCCAGGCATCCTATTGCAGAGGTAACTCCAGAAATAAAAATTTCAGGTTGGGGACACCCAGTCGGGACCCCCCCCATCTGTCCCTCTCTTGGACAGGAGCTTTCTTTCCCTCGATAAATATGTTCTGCTCATTAAAAAAAAAATTCAGGTCAATAGTGCATCACTTTTTCCGAGTTGTAGGGACTAAATTATAGTCTGATGAAGGCATACAAAGCCCATGATAATTTCTAATATGTCATATGTTACTTGTCGTGTGTGTGTGTGTGTGTGTGTGTGTGTGTGTGCTCCCTTTGACTTGAATCTTGTTGCTCATGTCATTTTACAGGAATCAGCATGCATGGTGAGACAAGCACAGAGCTCCAAAATTCCACATCAGTGACACATGCACAAGATATTAAATACAGGTGCTGACATGACGAGAGAAACTATATACCCTTAGATATGCTTAAACCCAAGTTAATCTGGCAACGTTTTTAGTCTCCAACATGTTAAAACATGACATATGATCCACTGGAATGTGTTTATTAACTTATCCCAGATTCAAAGGATTGAAGGAAGAGATTATATATATATATATATATATATATATATATATATATATATTGCGAGAAAAGGGAATCCAATGCTTGCAGGACCCCTGACACCTTTTGATTGAGATTGAGGGTTCCCTGGTACATAGCTAGAAAGTGGTTGGCAAGAGACAGTGTTTATAAACCTAGCATGATGTAGCAGACTGGTAAAAATAATAAAGCGCTTCTTTGGCAATTAATTCTAGCCCAGGTGCTGGGTAAAGTATATAACATGGATTATGCCCTGAATCATCGCAATGATTGTCCTTACTTTAAAGATAAGGAAACCAGGGTTTTAATGGGTTGAATGCATTTTTTCTTGAGTCACACACACTTGTTAGTGGTGGAGCCAGGTGGTGACAGAGTGAATTGGGAAGAGCCCTTTGATACTATCACCGTCATCTAGTTTCTATATTATCTGGGAAATGGTTAAGAAACAGCCAGTGCATCAGACTATTCAGCTAGAAAATATTATCATGGAGATTGATACTCATTGCTCAGTGATATCTAAGTGTCATGTAGCTTTAACTCAAGTTTTATTCTCATTTATTATGATAAATTATTAGTATGTCTGATGCAATCACCCACTATCTGATATGGCTGCACTGAAAATAAATAATTTCATAGTTCTTTGTAATGTTTTTAACTGGAGTGGCCCCAATTTTTTTTTTTTTTCAGAACCAGCGATTGAACTCAGGTCCTTGCACTTGCTGGAAAAGAGCTTATTCTACGGAGCTATCTCGCCAGCCCCCGGTCCCAGATTTCTGCTCCTACACTTTGTCTTGTCCTGAATAGCTGAGCAAGAGAGATGGTGGCAGGAATAACATTCAGAATGGTTCAGAGAACCTCTCTCAAAATTGATCCAATGGCCTGGAGAACACAGCCAAGCCTGGAGAAATCTCTTCTGTGTACTTACTGCTGATCTGGGTATTTTCATTGTGCTTTTTTTTTTGGAGGGGTGGGGCGGGACCAAGGATTAAACTCAGGACCTCGTTCTTGCTGGGCAGGAGCTGTGCCACTGAGCTGTCTCTCCAGTTACCATCGTGCATGTTTGAGGGAAGCATATGAGAGAGGAAGAACATGGACCCAACAAGTAGTCTGAATGGGTGGGGCTTTGGAATCAAGCTCCATGGAATCTGAATCTCATTTTCCCTCCATTAGTTTCTCCATTAGTTCTTTTAAAATGCTGCTATTGCCTGGCAGGATGGCTCAGTGGTCTAAAGCGCCTGCTTGGGAAACCTTGGGTGGCTTCAGGGACCGCGGTTCGATCCCCAGCACCACATGCTGCACCAGCCCTGCCCTCGGGGCAGGCTGAGCCGGCCATAAACATGAATAAACAAACAAAGGTTCTGAAACAAGAAAAAATAAATAAATTTAGCCGGGCGTGATGGCGTACGCCTGTAATCCCAGCACTTGGGAGGCGGAGGCAGGAGGATCGGTGCGAGTTCGAGACCAGCCTGGGCTACAAAAGTGAGCTCAAGGCCAGCCTCAACTGCATAGTGAGACCCTGTCTCAAAAAGACAAAAAAATAAATAAATAAATAAATAAAAATAAAATAAAATAAAACAAAATGCTGCTATTGCTTTCTTTAGACAATTGTAGTAAGGACAGAACATAATGAATATCACACTCCTAATAGTACCTGGAAAAACAGAAGATGTTCCACAAATGTACTTGCTTGCTGTTAGTAAAATAGTATTTACCTTATTTAAATACAATTCATTCTAACTCTTTGGAATGCTATGCAATCCTGGAGAATAATCAAACAAACTACATCAAAAGAGCAATAATTATATAGACTAAACATACCCAGCAGAAGAAAATCAAGCTAGATATTTTGGGCTATTTAGAAGTATAAATGTGCTCTCATGAAAGAAATAAAAAGGCATGCTCACCAGACCAATGATGCCTGCTCCAATCCCAAGGAGAGGGCTGACAGAAATAATAACCAAGGTCAGTTTCCAGCCCCTGTAGAATCCCAACAGGAACCCACAGATGGCCGACGCCAGGCGCTGAATGAAAATGCCCACTTGGTCAGCAATGGCTTCATTGATCTTATTAATATCACTGGAATAAGAAAAAGCTGAATCACTGACAACTGAATTTGGTCCACTCAAATGCCTTGCTGAAGCATTTCACTCATTCCCTTCTGAACAGCCCTTTCTCTGTGTCATCACTGCCCTTTGGGAACACAGCAGCTTTTCAACTCTTGGCAGATTTGCTGCACCTTGGGTGGTCTCAGCCTTTCTGCTGTGACCAATTCAATTGTCTTTATTCAGCTTTCCTAAGATGTCTCAATGTTGACGAAGGCCTTTGAAAACCACTTTGTCTCTTTTTTTTGTCTAACTAACAGTTCTTGTCTACCCTGACGACACCTTCTTTCCATCTTCATGCTTGTTAAATTCTTTCTGCCTCGAGATTCTATTCAGATGTCACCCCATTCATCAATCTTGGATAATCCCCAAGGAGAAGTAATATCCTCATCTCTGTTTCCATAGTAACGTAATTAGTTGGTACACATGTAGGTGCATGTACATGTGTAATTATTGCTTTCTGCTTGTAAGCAGTAAAAAATAGTAGCTAAGAGCACAGGCTCTCTGAATTTGAATACAAGTGCTTCTTGGGCAATTCCTTGAATGTTTTGTGCTTTAGTTTTCTCACCTATGAGATAATGCAATGCACCCTAGATGGCAGTAACGAAGGTTAAAATAGTGTGCATAAAGCCAGTAGAATAGTGCCTATTAAATAGCAAGCAACCAGTGTTAGCTCCAACTGTTTGTTAAATTGAATCTCTTATCCCACCTACTAGATTGTAAATTCCTGAAAGGCTGGAGCATAAGGTAAGTACACCAGAAGTATGCTAGATTCAAATACCTAAGAACATTTCCTTAATTCTTTTTTAACAAAATATTTACTTATTGTAAAATTTAAAAAGTAGACAATTCCAAAGTAGAATAAAAATATTTAAATTATTGCAGTTTCCAAAGAAAATATAACCAAGTGTCTAAATAAACTGTTTTAGCCGGGCGTGGTGGCTCACGCCTGTAATCCCAGCACTTGGGAGGCTGAGGCAGGAGGATCGTTGCGAGTTCGAGACCAGCCTGGGCTACAAAAGTGAGCTCAAAGCCAGCCTGAACTGCATAGTGAGACCCTGTCTCAAAAAGCCAAAAAAATAAATAAATAAATAAATAAACTGTTTTGTAACAAACTAGTTTTAATATCAGCAGTTTCGTTTCACCCCAGATATCTCAGCACTATTTTGTAAATAAATTTCAAACACTAAAAAGAGACTAAGTTCAATGACCAAAGCATATGCTACAAACATTGAAAGCAAAGTGTGTATATACACATATATGTGTGTGTGCATGCGCGTGTGTACACACACCCACACCCACACCCACACCCACACACTTTTAGGGTCATGGAAAACTCATTTCTATGTTGTTGTTTTGTTTCATCTTAACTTAAAATTTAAAACTTTATTTATATTATAGCCGGTTCAGCCTGTCCTGAGGGTGGGGGGCTGGCACGGCACATGCCCGGGATCGAACCGCAGTCCCTGAGGTTGCTTAAGTTTCCTTAAGCAGGAGCTTTAGACCCCTGAGCTATTTTACCGGCCCAATTGTGGGCTAATTTAAAATCACTAAAATGTATTTCTAATGTGGACAGTAGGCCAATAGTAGGCAAGCAACTCCCTCCCCAATATCTAGCGCTGGAGCCTGCTATAATATGTGCTGCATCAAGCTAATGACAGCTAGAGGCTGCTCAACAGGCCAGACTGCGCTGTAACAATGGCAGACCTGAAAGGGTGAAGCAGAATGAAAATACGGAGAGAAAACAGCTCTGATATTGCGGTCTCCGCGCTGTAGCTTCCTCCTTTGTGCTGAACCTCACTCTCTTGTTCTGGTACACAAGCTCCTTACACCTTCACTACACACATTAACTTGGCAAGAAGAACCTGTTGAGGGTTTTATCTTTCATTTTCACCACAAGTATTTCCTTAACTCTTGTCTAAAAAGAGTAAATAGATAGAACTGCTGAAACGACTATACATGTGATTTTAAACCTAAGTTGTTTTTTTTTTTCTCACTCATGAGGGGAGTTAGTGAAGGCAGTTCTTTCGGCTTTGCTTTTAACCAGCTAAAAATATTTCATATGTTACTCTAACCTGCTGTCCTTCATTCTACTGTCTTAACTGTACTATTTCCTGATTTGCACTTAAGTCTTGAGACAGTAACTTTTTGAATAAAAAGAAACCTACAGTGTGTTGTATGTTTTATCTCTTGTAATCAAAGGGGAACGGTGACTAAAGTGACCTATCAATTATCTATTACGTAAGTTTGAGTGGGAATATTTATAGAAAACATTAACATTTTATATTTTTAATAAATCACATTTTGTAAATGAGGGAAAAATAAGTAAATAGGGTTTGGAACATGACAGCCAGAAAAAACACAAGCCACTGCCCAGTGATCAGGCCATGTGTTCTAGCAGGGCTAAATAGCTATTCTAGCAGGGCTAAATAGCTATTCAAGGTCAAGGTAAGTAAGGGGCAGAATGGGTGCTGGAATCCAGGCATCTGACCTTTCATCCTACTTCATCTTTACTGTACACTGACTGCCTTTCCTGAGTCTCAACGTTCAGTTCAACAGGGCTCAACTGGCTCTAATTGCTCAGGCCTCATTCGGAATTTCAGAGGTGAGCTCTATAATGCAGAATGTAGGGGGTATAAATTAGATTTAAATTTAAGTTTTTGATTTTGTTTTTTTAGTTTGAATCATTCTCAACTTATTTTTGGAAGTTTTGTTTTCTGTTTAGGGGTAGTTTCCGTTTGTATAGCAAGATCATTGTTTCAGGTTGTACTGTTTTTCCATGATAAATACATTGTGACATCCATCCCTCAGTTTTTTCTCCAGAGGTCAAATAATACTATTTTTAAAAAATAGAGAGTTGTGGAGATAGCTTGGCAGTCTAAGTGGCAGCCTGGCAAGCACAAAAATCTGAGTTCAATCCCCAGTGCTAAATGCTGTGCCAGCCCTGGAACCCCTGGCACACACACCTATAATCCCAGAGCTGGGGAGGCCAAAACAGGAAGATCACTACAAGTCTTGGCTGCATAGCGAGACCCTGTACCAAACAAATAAGTAAATAAAAGATTTTAAAATGTACTTGGCTGTAGTCCTTCATTTCTAACATTTTGATCAAAGATCTGTTAATCAAACGGAAGCACCAATTTTTGATAACATATTCATAAGACATTGCCCATGAAGGTGCCATGCGATCTCTGCAAACCTCAGGCAGTAGACAACGCACACCAAATCCAATGCAGATGTTTTCAAATTGTTACTTAATTTAAAAACAAGAGTTCTGTTACACAACATGACATGTTAGAACAACGTTCCTGCAGCCACTCACTCTGAGAATCTTGTATTCAGTTCCCCCACGGAGTTGCAGTCAAACCATCCCATCTCCATTCTCATTATTCTTCTAAAGTAAATTTTCCTCATTTGTCTTATCTGGTGAGCTCCAGAAATCACCCAGAAGCATATCTAAAAAGACAAAGGCTGTCTTTAGCTTTTTGACATTTAAAATGTTTAAGTCCTGTTTTCAGAAGTAGTTTCTGTATAGTAGTTTTCAAAAAGAGAAAAATGATCCCCAAAAAGTGTCTCTTCTTGGGAACCAAGTCCCTGGACTCTGGCACCTGCTGCTGAAGGTAGAGGTGACATCTTTGGAGAGCTGACTAAAGATCTGAGTTTAGGGCTAGCCCCCTCTACCTGTAAGCAGGCCTCTGGCTTTAGGATTCTTTCATATTGAACTTCACCCTCTACCTCAGTAAGACAAGATTGCTGCCATCAAACATATGACATTATTGCACTCAAGTCACTATTTCTTCTGAGTGGCATTCCTCCCTGGGAAAGTATTCATGCAGAGATTCTTTTTTTTTTTTTTTTTTTTTGTCTTTTTGAGACAGGGTCTCGTTATGCAGTTGAGGCTGGTCCTGAGCTCACTTTTGTAGCCCAGGCTAGTCTCGAACTCGCACTGATCCTCCTGCCTCAGCCTCCCGAGCGCTGGGATTACAGGCGTGAGCCACCATGCCCGGCTTCATGCAGAGATTCTGAGCAATTTTTTTTTTTAAAAAAAGAAGACAGAAATGATGGCACAAGTCAGGAATCTACTCTGCTGACAGATATAGCCTAACTTAAAAAAAAATCAGTAATGAAAAATGTCAGAATGAGGGGAAAAATGGATTCATTTCTCTTTACAACTAACATTACTTCAATAACTCTTCTTAAATAAAAAGGGGAAGGGATTCATTATATTTTTCTATTAACAGCAGTGAAAAATGACTATTTTTTTTCTTTAATAAGAGTTAAGTAACCCTGAGCCTATCCATTGCCTAAAGCACGAATACGCTCTAGGTTCATATTTACAGACTTTGGGGTGGAGGGTAGTTTGGCAAGATTTTAGCAATAAAAGAAAAAAATAACTACACTTTGCCTTCTATCACCACAGTGAGCCCAGCATTCTCCAGGGTCCTACACCTTCTCCTACAAATGCATCTATAGCTCATCCCTTTAAAGCTCAGAAGGCAGGGTGGAGTGAGAAAGAGGAGGGAGGCCAGGATGTTATAACCAAAGGCCCACTCTCCCCCTCTCTGGAGGGTTCTTGTAGCCTCCTTGGTTGTCTCCTGAGAAGAAGTCTCCCCATTCTCTCATGTCACCATGAAAATAGTATTGTCATTTATAGAGCTTCTTAAATAATAAGGGCTACTCAGATAACAAAAACAACCATTTGCATTTTACAGCCAGGTTCATTATTCCAGATATTAATTTCTGAATAAAACAGAAGAGCTACTAACTTGAATATATCCCACAATAAACACTGCAATGCCGATTCCAGCATAGATTGTGGCAAACGTGATCATTTCACTCTCAATGTCCAGCATCCTTCAAAAGAGAGAAAATGTTAAGATTTACAAATTGAATCAAACTACCAAGGATTATATTTCTAGATGTAGGGGGAGTTTTAAAATATGTGTATCATAGGGCTGAAGAGATAGCTTGGTGGCCTAAGTACCTGCCTGACAAACGCAAGGACCCAGGTTCAATCTCTGGTACTGCACCTTGTGCTAGTCCTGGAACCCCAGGGACACTGAGCTGGCCACTGAACCTGGGATCACCTGTAACCTCAGAGCTAGGGAGGCTGAGATAGGAGGATCACTGCAAGTCCAATCTGTGTAGCAAAACCCTGTACTAAATAAATAAAAGAACGAAAAATAAATTTAAATGTGTACCATATAGGCTGGCCAAATAGGTCAGTGGATTAAAGCACCTACAAGCAGCCACAGGGGCCGGGGGTTCAATCCATGGGCCTGCAGTGCCATGCAGGCCTGCCCCCAGGGCGCACTGAGATGGCAATTGAGACTGGGCACAGTGGTACACACCTGTAATCCCAGCTCTTGGGAACTGTAAACAGGCAGATCACTATGAGTCCAGTCTAGTAGTGAGACCATGAACACCCTGTAGACCCTTCCCTAAAATATAAAAACTAACTTATTTAACAATAATAAATATGTATCATAATAAATTTCTATTGAATTTGAGTATATTAATTTATTTGTGCATTATAATCAGTCCAGTCTAATCCTCAAGTAGATCTCACAGTAGTAATCACAACAAATCCGCACATCCTATTTATCTCTCTAGGCCAGTGGTTTTCAACCTGTGGGTCGCAACCCCGGTGGGGGTCAAATGACCAAAACACAGGGGTCACCTAAAGCCATCAGAAAATGTCATTTATTTGGAATTGTTGTTATATTTAAACCCATGCTATGCCACAGTGAAATGTTATTTATTGGAATTAGTAATAAATATTTCTCAACATATAATTAAATATTGTTTTTGTGATTAATCACTATGTTTAAATTATGTTTGATTTGTAGCAAGGAGAATACATAATGCATATCAGGTATTTACATTCCAAATCATAACTGTAGCAAAATTACAGTTTTGAAGTAGCCATCAAAATTATTTTTTTGGTTTGGGGTCACCACAACATGAGGAACTGTATTGTGGGGTCATGGCATTAGGAAGATTGAGAACCACTGCTCTAGGCAGAGATGCTAGGATTGTGAAGTGATCAGAAGACGGGAAAACCCAGCTGTCTGCTCCGTGCGGGTTCACTTTGGCCTCTTTGCTCATATGCAGGCAGTAATGGCGCAATCAGGGCTAGGAAAAGGTTGAGGGAGCCAGATGGGCTTCTGAACAGATGCATAGTTAGATAAAGAAGCAGGCCATAAGTCAAGTCTTCCTGTTACCTCCTCTAGGACCCGAAGCTAACTTTGTGACTTCTCCATCTCAGAATGACACTGAAAAAAAAATGTGTATGTCTCTGTCCTACGGAGAAAGAGAATGTTTTATTAACCCGATCTACAGCTGCCCTGTTTTCCTGCTGGCTACAGCCCATGAAGCTTCCCTCACCAGGACAATCTCTAACGTTGAAACCAGAGACACCTGTGCTATGCAGCACACACCTTCTTTGTACTTTCCTCAGCAGAACTACCATGCTGTGACAAGGTATTGGAACAGAGCTTGGGAAGGAGAAAAAATACTGTGAAATTACTTCAGAAGCTAGAGAATTTGATAATTAGAAAAATAGCATATTGGCTGGTAGACATGCAGACCAGTAAGGACTAGAATAATGATATTCAATTTGTTTCTTCAGAAAATTAGAAGCAATATGTTCACCATGGATGCTCCTATCTTGCACAATTTTTGTCTCTACCAGGCCTTCCTTTTGCAACTAAAAGTTAAGTTATTCTCTTCCCCTACTGAACTCAGTAGAGTCCTGTTGCTTTATATACTCAGGCCAAGTACTACAACATGATTCATTTAATACAGAGCAAACTACTACTGCATAAGCTCTATTCCCAAGTGGCACAATTAGTTAATTTTTTAATTAAGTACATTTATGTTGAGCTTATTTATTTATGTCTTGCTGGTAGACTGGAAGCTACTTGTGGGCAAAGGCTGGATTTGTTTTGCTTGCTCACATTTCCCAAAGTCTGATACAACACCTACATAAAGTAGGTAATCAATAAATATTTCTTGGCTTTGATTTGACTTTCTAAATACTAATTAGGAAGGAAAATTCTGCCAGGACCCACGCCTGTGACAACCTCAAACCAGCTAAAAACTCACAGCATCCCCAATCTTTTATGATAACCAAGGATGACGCAGAAAATGAAACACCTAGAAAATGACACACCTAGAAAATGACAAACTTAAATATGAGCGTGTGTTATGGCTTTTGCCTTCACTCCCCCAAAAGCCTCATGCAGTCACGGGAGACAGGTTTTCTAGAGGTGGCTGAATCTATTATATGATGCAGAGATTAAGGGTGTGTGATTACTAAATCAGTCTACTGACTGGTGTGGCACAGTTTTGGCTAGGATTAAGAGTGTGAGTGCCACAGCTGCCCTGGAATGGGTAGCTTGTGTATAATATAAGGTACAGAAAACATCTTGCCTTTTTCCCTTTGTTGCCTTTGCTATCTTTCATCCCATGAACTGTTGCCCCCTATAATTTTCCACCTTGCCTTGGAGCCAGCTGATTATAGACTGAAGTTTCTACAAGCTATGAGCCAAACATACCTTTCCTCCCTTAACTTTGAGTGTTGGGAATTCTGTCTCAGTAGCAAGAAAAAATAACTAAGACATAATCTGGTACCAAGAATGAGGTTTCTACTGTGACATGACATGGTCAGGTGGCTCAAGAACCTTTGGATCTGGCCTGTAGGAAGGGAAAGAGTTGAGAAAGGTGTAGAGATGCTACCTAAAAACGTTAGCATTAGGGGCCAGGGAGCTAGCTCAGTGGCGTAAGCACCTGCCTGGCAAATGCAAGGTCCTGAATTTTATCCTTGGTATAGATATAAAAAAGGGTTAAAACATAGTCTGCACTATGTAGTAGATTCTGGTCAGAGGCCAGAAAAATAGAAAGCCAATGGAGACCAGGCTCAGGAGGTTTCTACTGAAAAGAAAACTATATTATATCTTGGCAGAAAATTTGTCTGCATTTTGTTCATGTCCAGAGATTTGCTTGAGACTGAGATTAAGGGCAGCAAACTAGTTAATCTAGAATAAGAAATTTCAAGGTGGTTTGATGTTGAGCTGGTAGCATGTCTAATGTTGGGGGATTTTTAAAAGATTTATACTGATAATCAAGAGCAAAGAATCCAGCAAGATGACTTAAAATGTTTTGAGTTTGGCCAAAAGAAACCCCAGATAAGCTGTGGGCTATAAAGATATAAAGATAGAGCAGATATCTTGATTGCTGAGAAGGAACAGAAAAACTGAAAGATAGCCTGAGGGCATCACAAGAGGCACCAAAACTCTGTTGCAAAATTACCAAGTTCACTAGGGAGGAAACTTCCTTCTTTTTCGAGGTTTCCATTATTCAGCAACCTATAGCTGCTTTTGAAAGAGAGTAGGGTAGCTCTGAGAAGTCCGGTGGGATATCCCCCATCCCCTGACTGCTCTTCTGCTTCTGTAACCTTACCTAACATCACCCACCTGTTGAAGGTTGCCCCAAGAGAAGAAATGGTACAAAAGTGGAGGAAAAGTGAGAGCAAGAGCTGTCAGGGCACCAGCAGACCCTGGCAAAGAGTTGTAGGGTCAGCAAGGTTTCCACCAAGAAGCCAGATAGTGTGCTCCTGAGTGGGGACTGTGTAAAGTTGTGAGTGCAAAACCAGAGTTGCATTAAAGACTCAAAAAAGTTTTAAAAAGCCAGAGATGCAGATTATCTGAGAAAAAGCTTAAGGAGAGAACAGTGCTAGTCCCAGAGAAAAGCCGTGAGAGCCACAACCTCTGGCAGTGCCAAAGGGACAGAATCACCCAAGCCTTTTAGAGTTTACAACTTATCACAAATTGCTGGAGATGCTAGAAATGAAACTGTGAAAATTAATGTTTGCTTTGCTGGATTTTTCCATTTCTGGGCATCTCCCTCTTTGTTCCTTTTAAAATGAAAATGTTTATCTTGTGTCATTAACTTTAGGAGTGTTTAAATTTCTTTTTATTTGTTCAGGACCTTCCAGCTAAGAATTTGTCTTAAATGTCAGAGGAGATTTTTAGACTTAGACATTTTAGCAATGCTGAATGTGCTAAAACTTTAGAAACTCTTAGAGATAAACCAAATGCCTTTTTTTTTTTTTTTCCAGTACCAGGGACTGAACTCAGGACCCTGTGCTTGCCAGGCAAGCACTTATTCTACTGAGCTATCTCCCCAGCTCCCCAGATGCCTTTTGCATAAAGGGGTGTACAAGAGTCTTTGAGAGGCCAGTGGCAAAAAGGCATGGCTTATGTTTAGACATCACCCCAAAGCTTCATACAATCATGGGGCGGGCAGGCCTTTTAGAGGTGGCTGAGTCTAGTATATGATGCAGAGATTAAGGATGTGTGATGAGCAAATCAGTCTACTGATTGGTGTGGCATAGTTTTGGCTAGGATTATGAGTGTGAGCACCACAGCTGCCCTGGAGGGGGAAGCTTGGATATAATATAAGGGACAGAAAAAGCCTTGTCTTGTTCCTGTTGTTGCCTTTGCTACCTTTCACCCACCATGA
This sequence comes from Myocastor coypus, assembly GCA_004027025.1. Classification (NCBI taxonomy): domain Eukaryota; kingdom Metazoa; phylum Chordata; class Mammalia; order Rodentia; family Myocastoridae; genus Myocastor; species Myocastor coypus. The sequence goes on from PVJA010007710.1 coordinate 56,133, forward strand.
ACTATTACCCCTACTCTGCCTTATGCCAGGCAATTACGGACTAAAACAAACTATAAGCCAAACAAACTTTTCCTCCTGTAACTTTGGGTGTTGAATATTTTTTGTCTCAGCAATGAGAAAAATTACTAAGACAGTATTCACAAGAAGGGGCTCTTATAAAGCTTCCAAATTCATGTGTAGTGTGTACAGCGTAAAAGCACCAGTGAACTTTTGTGGTATATACAGAAGCCAGCCCTCCTAATTTTCAAGTAGTGCAATGAAATTTGGGTTGTTTATAAACCTATCAACATCTGTCAAAAATTTCTTAGCATTCCTATGTTGCATTTCTTGCACAAACACTTGAAGCAGAAGTGATAAAGGACCTGTCAAAGTGCAGCTGTCAGTTACAAACCTATGTGTACTGAGTATTGGGCATCAGTCTAGCTCTGGGACTCCCCTGGAGCAAAGTCCAGAGGAGCTGTGTTCCCAGACGCATGGTGTAGACAAGGACACATGCTATTTATGATCCTGAGGTACTCCTACAGAGAGAGTTGACTCGCTTCTATCTTATTCCTGGAAACAGTGGTGATTACAGGGGCTTGAGAATATTCGCAGAGCAACAGGACCAACCTTTAAGAAAAATCTAGAGGGAGGCAAGGGGCAGAGCTGGCAGCTCTCGAGGTCATGGCTTCATCATCCACATCATAGAAGGCTCTGGGAGCATCAAATCCTGGAGAAGATTCTATACCCAGTGTGCAGGTACTTTGGATCACAGAATCGTGCTTTCTTTTTTCTTAGCAGCAAAAGTAACATGAACCCATATTACTAAATTACGATTCCCCCTGGTGCATTTGTTGAACAAAGAAGAGGCAGGGAAGATGACAACTAGGAAAAGAAGCCAAGAGATGTTTCACGAACTATGACACTACAAGAAATCATGACTTGATTTTTATAAAAACCAGAAGCATCCTAAAATTGTATCACTCAATTTACACATCAAAGTTCCATATCACTGAAGCTACTTTAAGTACCTAGGAAATCTTTAGAGCACTGCAAATGAGGAATTTTCCTTTCAGTTGGTCTCCTAAGTTGTAGACTCTGTGGCATTGATGCATCAGAGCAACTATCAGTGCCATCTCCAGACTGAGTGGCACAAGCTGACAGAAATGTGTTCAGGTCCTAGCTGCAGACCATGGTGACTCTGTATTCCTTAATGAATAGGACATGTATCCCAGCACTGATGCACTGTGGTAGCATGTTTCAGATCATCTGTGGGCATTTTCCTTCTGGGGAAGCCGTTGGTGTTAGTTTGTCGTAGATTCACATGAAGTTGTGAAAATAATGCAGCAAGATTATATCTAGCCTTTGTCTAGTTTTCATTCAGTAGTGACATATTGCAAACTGTAGGAAACTATAACAACCCAGATATTAACATTGATATAATCAGGGCCAGAAAAATTAGATTCAGATCACCACAAGGCTGTTTCATGTTATTCTTTGATATCAACTTACAGGGGCTGATCAAAGACTACTATGTGTGTTTCACTTATTAAAATCCATTATAGTTAAAGGGCGTATTGCTATTAGACTCTCTCAAAGTACTCCCCCTCACTTCAAGTATGCTTGTGCTGTTGTTCTTGCCACTTTCTGAAGCAGCTCTGGAAGTCTTCTTTTATGAGAGTCTTTTTGTGGCTGTCTTGATGTTCATTCAAAACATATTGCCACAAATTCTGTCAAATAAAACCATAGTGTAGCCCCATGCACTTTATTCACTGGATATGGTACTTTATGATCTCTGGTTCTTCTCTAATGGCAAAATAGACATAAAAAGTAAGTAATTTGAATTGATTCGGAAATCAAGGCAGCCATGACTGTGCAATTTAAGATATTCATGGAAAAAGACTTCTAGAACTGCTTCAGGAAGTGATAGGAACGACATCATAAGCATGTTCATTGTCAGGTGTGTGTGCGTGTGTGTGTGGGTACATGGATTGAACTCATATCTTAATGCATGCCAGGCAAACACCTAATCATTGAAGTGAAGCCTAACTCAGCCTAATTCTTGATTTACATTAATTCTTGATGCTGAAACTATTGATGACTTTTATCAATGGCTGGTTCCTTTTCACTGTTAAATAAGATTTCATGTTATAGATAGATGTACTGTATTTTGTTCAAGCCAACTGCCCATTAAGGAATCTCTTTCCTTCTTCACATTATCTATTGTACCATTTAGATTTTATTTAGTCTTTCAGGTACTTACACTAGCAAGACAATACAATGTTTGTACATGCAGGTCTGATTTATTTCACTTAAGAGTATGGTATCTAGCTGCATCCATTTATTGACAAATGCCTCAAATTTGTCTTTTTATAGCTGAGTACTACCCCATTGTATAAAAATACCACATCTTCTTTATCTGTTCCTCATGGGTAGACATTTGAGTTGTTTCTAAGATTTAACTATGACACACATAAACATGTTTATCATATTTAAAAATCTTAAGCTCTGAGTACAAATTTGACATATTAAGCACTTGTCTATTTTCTGGTTTGTTTTAGATTTTGTTATATAATCACAAGTGTAGTTTATACAGTTAAAGGTAGAAAATTATTGGTTAGCTCAGTCTGTCATTTTCTAGGCTGTGTTTGATGTTATTGTCATTGCTGGTGGTACCGCTGTCTCAGTTACTTTTTTCTCATTGCTGGGACAAATACCTGACACTCAAAATCAAGGAAGGGAAGGTTTATTTAGCTCACACTTCCTGGAGGTTTCAGTGCGTACTCAGCTGGCTCCAAGGCAGAGCAGCAAATGTAACCTTTCATGGCAGTGGCAAAGGAGTGGTAGCATCTCAGGCAGCTAGCTAGCCGCTCTCCCCTCCTTATATTGTCCAGCACCAACACCTACAATAATCAATCACAAACTCCAGAAGCCACACAATGACTGTATGAGGCTTTGGGGGGACACCTGCACACAAACCATAACATTCTGCCTCTGGGATCCTGAAAGGCTCATCCCTTGATGCAAAAGGCATTTTAGTCCATCTCTAAGAGTTCCAAATGTCCTAACAGTTTCAGCATTGCTGAGAAATTCAAGTCCCAAGTCTCCTCCAATATCTAAGGCAAACTTAGCTGTGAGCCCCTGTACAAATGCAAAGTTAAACTCTTCCAACATTCAATGACACAAAATAAATATTACCATTCCAAAAGGTACAGCAGGATACCAAGCATTGGGGCCAAAACAAGTCCAAAATCCAGCAGGACAAACATTAAGTCCCATAGTTCCAAGTGGAACATCTGAAGCAATCTGTGGTAAATCGTGAGCTCCATGTGGCTCCACCCCTATGACACTCTTGGTGGTAGCTCCTATAGCTCCTCTCTTAGGCTGGCTTTGCTCCCTCTTTGCAATTTCAGAAATATAAGGCTTAGATGATCCACGTTCCCAGTTTTTCCAAACTTCTGGGGTTTCAGGCTTCTCACTCACATAAATACACACTGCCCGCTCTGGGGCATACTATCTTGACCTCCCAGGTCTTCTGAAATCTAGGTAGAAGCCTTCTGAACCTCAGAATTCCTGCATTATGCCCATGCCTAAAATCAATGCCACATGGATGCTGCCAAGGTCTGCTGCCAGCTGGAGAAGTAACCAGGCTTCTTTCTCTCTTGGCAGGAGGGGTCAAGTGTATACATTGCTGAGCACTCTGACCCTGATTTATAGGAATAAATTCTCCATGCAAGCACTGTTCTGGAACCTGGTGTGGCCACCACCACCATTCTGGAACATGGGTCTCTGTAGCTTTCCCCTCAAGGCAAAGTCCCTGACCTTTGCAGTTCTGAGGCTGCAAAGAGTGGAAACCTGCCAGCTCCTGTGATGCCCTCAGGCTATTCTTTCCACTCTTATTCCTTCCCAGTGATAGGTTCCTCTCAGGTCTATCTTTGCATCCCACAATTTTATTGGAGCTTCCTTTCTGGCCAAACTCACAACATTTAAAATCATCCTGCTGGGCTCTTTGCTCTTCATTCCCAACATAAATCTGACTAAAAGCCCCCAATGATAACCATGCCACTGCCTCAATATTGGACTGCTTTCACATTTTTTTTTTTGCCAGATTAATCAGTCCATTACACTTAATTTCAGTCTCAGGCAAGGTCTCCAGGCACAGTCAAAATGCACACAAACTTTCTGCCAAACCATCTGAAGCCCAGAAACCAACCCAGTCCTTCTGCCCGGCAGAAACCTCCCCAACCTGGTCTTCACAGGCAAGATTTCTACCAGCCTTTTGGTCTGAGCTCTGATCAGAATCTCCCATACAGAAAAGCCAAGTCAGTTTCAGCACTTCTCTTGTAGGTGACATATCTGAACCTTTCCTATCTCTTGCCATAGGCCATTCCCGAAAGCTTGTAATCCACATGGTCAAGCAACGACCTCACTCCTCTGGTACCAAATTCCACCTCAGTTAATCTTCTCTCATTGCTGGGACAAATATCTGACACTCAGATTTAGGGAAGAAAAGGTTTATTTAGCTCACAGTTATGGGGGTTTCAGTTTCTACTCAGCTGGCTCCAAGGCAGAGAGGCACATGACAGAGAGCAAAGGGAGTGGCAGCAGCTCAGGCAGCTAACTAACCTCTCTCCCCTCCTTACACTATAGTGAAAATTACCTGCCCCAAGGCAGGTGCATCGCTTACATCCACAATAATCAAACACAAGCTGAAGAAGTACCCCCATGAGTGCATGAGGCTTGGGGGTAGGGACACCTATACACAAACCTTAACAACCACTATCACCAAAAATGGCAATTCTTCTAAACAATTATTATCCCTGGTATTCCAAGACTGTGATTAACTAACGGTCATAGAAAATACTATGTCACAGTGCCAAAATAAAATAAAATAGGTCTGGGCCAAAAAGGTAGCTACTTCTCATCCCCAGAAAATTGTACACATAGGATCCTGCAACAGACTCAAGACCCAAAAAACCAATTACACCTGAAAGATACCTCAGAGAAGTAGACATTTCCTAAGGGTTCTAAATACTAGCAACAAAGCAACCTACCATGGGTAATTTATAAGCATCACCCCAGAAATTAAACTTTAAAAGAATAAAAATGAGAAAAAAATGCAGCACCAGACATCCACTTCAACAAAGGCAAGCTCAGGGCACAATCGATGAGGTGCAGCAATTCACAAGCTACCCAACTGCCTCTCTGAAGTGGTAACAACAAAGCAATTGAATGAGACTCTAGAAAATAAAGTCAAATTCAAAATAATCTCTCAAATAAGTGCAGAGACATTGTCTACAATGAAAACTATGCCTAGTGATTCTAGAGAAGACACAAACAGAAAAAATAGAAACTTAAGAATAATATGCAAGCCATGAATACTCAGCATAAAATGAAACAGAAGCCATAAGCCATTTTCAAAAAGCTATCCAGGTGAATAAAAAGTCCACTGACAGTATCCACAGCAGATTAACCAATGTGAAGAAAGGATCTTAGATATAGAACAGACAGGCAATCCTGAAAAGGATTTCTTAAAAATAGCAAGGTATTATGAAAAATCAATCTAGAAGCTGCTAGATAGGGCAATGCAAAATAACTTAAGATTGAATGGAATCAATGTAAAAGCAAAAAAAAAAAAAAAAAAAAAAAAAAAAAAAAAAAAAAAAAAAAAAAAAAAAAAAAAAAAAAAAAAAAAAAAAAAAAAAAAAAAAAAAAAAAAAAAAAAAAAAAAAAAAAGCTATATATTTAAAAGAGGTCGAGGCAAGCGAGATAGCTCAGCGGTCTAAAGCACCTGCTTAGATAAGCATAAGCAACCACAGGGACCGTGGTTTGATCCCCAGCACCACATGCTGCGCCAGCCCACCCCCAGGGCAGGCTGAGCCAGCCATAACATAAATAAATAAAGTTTTAAAAAATAAAATAAAATAAAATAAGAGGTCATGGCAGAAAACTTCCCTGTTAGGGAAAAAGAATTTAGCATACAGATAAGTGAGTCATGTAGAACACCAATTACCCATGATCAGAAAACTATAGCCAGGCATATCATTTCTTAAAATGTATTTGCTACAGAGTCCATAGGGTCTCACTACACAGATTGGACTCACAATCTGTTTTCAGCCTCCCAAGCACTGGGATTACAAGTGTGTGTCACCACACCCAGTCTCAATTGCCATCTCAGCTTGTCCCATGGTCAGGGCCAACACAGCACACTAGGGATTGCCTGAGCAGGTGCTTTAGTCCCCTGAGCTATCTGGCCAGCCCCAGTTAGGCATATCATAATCAAGATTCCAGAAATTCAACATGAGAATAGAATCTTAAAATCTATTTGGGAAAAGAAACAAAATCATATATAATGCAAGTCCATTAGACTCAAACACAACCCTCCGCATGAACCATCAAGTCAAGGAGAGCTTGGAGCAAAGTATTTTAAGTTCTAAAGGAAAACAACCTTCCACCCAGATTGATGTACCCTGGAAAGCTATCCTTCTAAACAGATGGAGAAATAGGGTACATCCATGACAAAGAACATCTAAGCAGATTTATGACCACCAAACCAGCACTCAAAAATGTTTTTCAGGACATTCTACAGACAAGTAAAAAGAACTCCAACTCCATGTACCTCAACAGAAAGAACCTACCTGGTAAGACAAACAATTAAACAGAGGAGGGAAAAGATAAGAGGGGGAGCCAACAATAGGAAAATAACATGATAAGGATAAGTCAATTTGTGTTAAGAAACACATTTAATTCACAAAGAAATTCATAGACTGGAATTCAAAGGATAGAAAACAATACTCCATGCAACAGGAATGCAGAAAAAAATCAGGATTATCTGTTCTATTAGAAGATAAAGTAAATTTCAAGCCAAGACTGATCAAGAAAGATAAAGAAGTTTATTGCATCCTTATAAAGGGTACAATTCCAGAGGAAGAGAAAATATATCTATAGATAGATGATAGATAGATAGATAGATAGATAGATAGATAGCAAATACTACTGCACTCAACTATATAAAATAAATGTTAATTTCATGAAAAATCAAATAAGCACTATTATAATTGGATTGGAGTATCTAAATACACCACTGTCAAAAATGCAAATCAACAAAAAATAATGATATATTAGAACTGAAACAAACCTGTGAACAAATGGACTTAATAGATGTCTACAGAGTGTTTTGCCCCACAACATCAGAATACACATTCTTCTCAGATGCACACAGGATGTTCCCCAAAACAGATCACAATACTAGCTCATAGAATATGTTTAAGTAAATGCAAAGAAATAGAAATTACCAGATGCATATTATCATGCCATAGTGCAATGAAATTGGAAATCAATGGCCAAAGAAACCACAAGAACTTCATAGACATATGGAACTGAAATAGCACTCTCTTGAGTAACCAGTAGGTTACATATGAAATTAAAGAAGAAATTGGTTTCTACAATTAAGTGATAATGATAGTATAACATACTGGAACTTATGGGACACAATGGAAGCAATCCTAAGAAGGAAATTCATAGCACTGAATCTTATATTAGGCAAACTGAACAAGTACAAACAAACAACTTAATGTTGAACCCAAAACTTCCAGAAAAAGAACAACTTAAACCAAAAGCTCATATTATGGAGGAAGTTATAAAGATCATAGCATAAATTAATACATTGGTGACTAAAAAATACAAAGAACCAGTGAATCTAAGAGTTGGTTCTTTGAAAGTTTAAATAAAATTGACAAAACCTTATCCAACCTCATCCAAAAAAAGGAAAGACTCAATTCCACACAATTAGGAATGAAAAGGATTAAATCATAATATACCATGCAGAAACCCAAAGAATAATCTATACCTACTTTAAAATTTTTGAAATCTGACAGCATGAAAAATGTAGATGAAATGGAAAGGTTCCTAGATACATATAAATTACCAAAGATAAATCAAGAAGATATAAAACCCTAAATAAACCAATATCAATGAATGAAATGGAAGCTATCATTAAAAACTTATCAACAGGGGGTTGAGGAGCTAGCTCGGTGGTCTAAACACAAGGTTCTGAGGTTGGTTCCTGGGCACCGCATGGCATGCTGGCCCACATGCCATGTCAGCTCAACACTGGGTGCAGTGGCACATGCCTGCAATCCTAGCACTGGGGAAGATGAGACAGGAGGATCACTGAGTCTGAACTGAGTAGTGAGACCCTGTATCAAAAAGAAAAAGAAAAAAGAACACTATCAACAAAGAAAAGCCAATGTCCTGATGGATTCATTGCTGAATTCAACAAGAAACTTAGAAGACCTAACACCAGTATTCCTCAAAGTGTTTAATGAAACTGAAAGAGAAGCAATACTCCTGAATTAATTCCTGGAAGCGAGAACTACCCTGACACCAAAACTGGAAAAGGATCCAACTAAGAAAGAGAATTATAGACCAATCTCCTTAATAAATATAGATGCAAAAATCCTCAGTAAAATACTAGCAAACAATCAGTAAATCACCAAGAAGGTTATACACTATGACTAAGTAAGATTATGCTAGAGATGTAGCTATGATTGAACATACATAAATCAATAAATGTAATACTATATTAACAGGGTCAAGGACAAAAACCATCTCAATAGATGTGGAAAAAGCTTTTGACAAAGTCCAACACACATTTATGATTAAAAAAAAAAAAAACAACTACAGAAATTTGGAATAGTTTTTATCAGAATCTGATTAAACCCATCTATGACAAATAGCCAACACCATACTAAATGGACAAAAACTGGAAGCTTTCATTTTAAAATCAAGAACAAGACTGGGATGGCCGAATGGTTAAGGCACTGGACTTAAGATCCAATAGATGTGAGTCTGTGTGGGTTCAAGCCCCACTCCCAGTAGGTGGGTTTGAGGGTTTCATTCTGGGGTTGGCAAGATAGCTCAGTAGAATAAGGGCTTACCTAGCAAGCATATGGTCCTGAGTTCAATCCCCGGTACTAGAAAAAAAAAAAAAAAAGACAAGGATGTCCACTCTCACAATTTTCATTCAACATAGTACTAGAAACTTTAGCAGAGCAATTAGACTAGAGAAAGAAATACAAGGAATAACAGTAGGAAAGGAAGAAATTAAATTATCATTATTTGCAGATGATATGACACTCTAAATAGAAGACTCTCAAGACTCCATTGAAAAAACTGCTAGATTTAATAAACAAATTCAGTAGCATAGCTGGATACAAAGCTAACACTCAAAAATCAACAGCCTTCCTATACATGAATAGCAAATTCACTCAGTAAGAGACTAGGAAACAATACCTTTCACAATAGCATCAAAAAGAATAAATGCCTAGGAATCGGTCTAATGAAGGGTGCAAAAGACATCTACATTGAAAACTACACCACTCTGAAAAAGGAGATTGAAGAAGTTATCAGAAAATTGAAAGATATCTTTTACTCTTGGTTAGTAAGGACCAAGATAGTGAAAATGATTATATTTCCAAGACTACCGATTTAATGCAATTCTGATGAAAATTCTAATAGTATATCTCAGAGAATTAGAGAAAACAATCCTAAAATTAATTTGGAACCAGAGGATACCTACAATGGCAAAGGCAATTCTGAGCAACAAAGGTAAGGCAGGGCCATAACAATCCCCTGACTTGAAATTATACTATAAAGCTACTGTGATACAACAGCTTGGTACTGGGAAAAAAATAAATAATAGCCAGACCCAAAGATTGATAGAACAAGTTAGAAGATGCAGAAACAACTTCAGACATACTCAATCAACTTATCTTTGAAAAGGTGCCAAACACATTGATCAGAAGAAAGATAGCTTCTTTAATAAATGCTGCTGGAAAAAAGGGCTCCGCATATACCAAAGATTAAAATTAGACCCATATCATTCATTATTAAGTAAATTTTAAATGAATCAAACATCTAAATATTAAAACAGAAACATTAATTCTGCAAGTAGAATATGTAAAACTCTTGAAGACATTGGTATACGCCAAGACTTTGTGAATAAAACCTCAGTTACACAGAACTTACCACAAAGAATCACCAACTAGGATCTCAGCAAAAGAAGCAAAGAGCTTCCCCACAATGTGGGGGGAAATGTTTGCCAGCTGTTTCTCAGACATGCGTTACTATCCAGAACATACAAAGAAGTCAGAAGAAAAAAATCAGGCTTCCCCAATCCAAAAATGGGCATGTAAGATGAATATATACACACTTCTTAGATAGTGAAATGCAAGCAGCAAACAAATATATGAAAAAATGTCCAACACTACTGGTCATTCAAGAGATAAAACAACACTGAGATTCCATCCCTGGAAAGAGGTGAGGTTATTACTTCTGTTATCAAGAAATCAGCCAATAACAAATGTTGGTGGGGCTATGGAGAAAAGGGAAACCTTCTCCACTGTTGGTGGCAGTGCAGACTGGTGTAATCACTGTGAAAACATGCATGGAGGTTCCTAGGATTAGAGGTCCCATTCAACCCAGACATTCCCCGTTCAGGTATTTTTACAAAAAGGATTGAAAACATCATACCACAGCAATATATGTGCACCCATGTTTAAAGCAGCAGGATTTGTAATAGCTAGATCTTAGAAACAAGCCAAATGCTCACCAAAGACTGGATAAAAAAGATGTGGGCTTTTTATACAATGGAGTAATACTCAGCCATAAAGAAGGTTAAGCCAAATACCATATTCTTGACAGGCTACAATTTTGTATTTCCTTGAATTTCCAAATATCTGTGTCAAAATTGTGTAACTGCCTATATCACATTGTATGGAAAGTTATTAGAATATCAATGATGGTCAGAAAATAGCATTTCCAAGCTAAGTCAAAGATATTGGATACTCAGAAAGCCAGTGATGATAAGCTCAAGTACCTATGTTATAGAGTAATAGTATCACAAAGCTTTTCTGCTGGAGGGTTAAGAATGTAAGTTAACAGACCGACAATTGGAGAAAAAGAAAGGCTATAAGGATAGCCAATATTTTGGCCCTAGCCCTTCAAGGTCAATAAAGACCCAGGATATAAGAGAACCTGTGCTGTAATATCCTATAACTCAGAGGTGTCCCAAATTTCCTGGTCAAGGAGATTATGGGACCTCAGAGGAAAGGGATGAATGAACT